>VIAB01032256.1:17581-30994 GCA_009801035.1 Oophaga pumilio | reverse complement strand
ACTGTTTGCAACCACCAGAGGGAGCTTCTGCTCAGAATTCATTAATTCTAACACATTCACAATACTCCATCCTTAAAATTTCTAAGATGGCAGTCCATTACAACAAGGTCAAGCAGCAGACATTGGGGACAACAAAGCTCCATTTCGCCAGATTGGCTTCCTCAATAAGGGGCATGTGACATTGAGGTAGCCAATCCGGCTAAACGGCACTGTCGGGGTAGCTGTGGGGTGTTCAGGACTGGGACATATACTTATGGAAGTAAGATGGCTTTTGAAATTGTGGGTAGCTGTTTATCATAAGGCACCTTTGCACTTTACATTGGTTTCCCACACTGTGTTATGATCATTATTATGTTTTAGCTTGTGATAAAGATTTGAATATCAAGCACTAGGCACTTTATTATATGTGGACATTATCCATTAAGTGATATATTTTATTGGCATTTTTCCAAAAGAACAGTGCTTGTGAGATATATGCTACCCTTTTTATATGATCCCTGGCTCTTGTTTCACCCCCAGCTTCATGTATTTTGAGAAATTTCCCTTGTTTTATCTTTGTTTTATCTTTAATCTATGTTTAAAGAAATAAATATTTTTAATAGTACATGTTTTTGCCTATGCCTCTTTTCGCTGTTATATGTACAGTGGATATGGTGAATTATCATTGTTTGGAGGTGGTTATTATACCATAATTGGACCTTTGATATATATATATATTGATGATAAATTACTTGCATCTTTAGACAGTTTAGACTAATTTTACACCATCTATTAGTTGGCTTACTTTGTGCCAGAAATGTGACTCATTTTTACATAATAAAAATGATGTACCATAAGTCTTGTGAGACAGTTTTGTGGTGCAGATTGCTGCTAAATTCTGATGCATTTAGCTTAATAAATGTCTCCTATTGTTTTTCTAAATTTACTGCAGAAAAAAAATATTGCATCACCACTAAAACACTTCAGCACTTTAATACGCAACCAACTGAATGAAAAAGTATAGTCTTAAGATTTGAGATCCTTAGAGTATGGATTATGGTGTAACATTTTTATTATGTATGTACCTTATTTTAGGAATTTAAAATAGGCTCCAAAGTACAATATGTAAAGAAAAAGAAGTGACACATGTGTGAGAAGAATACAAATGTTTCCTCTCCTCATAGTATTTCACACCTGCCTCAAGTGCTTTATATATAGGATATGCAGAAAATTGGAAAGATTTGCAGCTCTATACTCTGGAGTCACAAGTGGAATGAGAACACAGTAATTTAGTAGATGAAGGAAGGTAATGTCCTCAAGGTCATGAGCAGCAGTCATCCTTATACAAATGCCTTGCTCAGTAAAACACATAAGCCCGTGTTCACTTTATTTTTATCCAAGCCTTGGTTCACCCCTCCCAGCGATGTCTCTAGTGTCCCTGCCTGCTCATTTTTGGGGATTGAAGCTCTCCTCAAGTTCTTGTTTCCTGCTCTCATTTCCTCACCTGCAGGCAGCGTGGGCGGCTGCTGATTTATTAATTCGCTTTCGGTGAGGGGCAGGCACAGTTGAACAGCTCCACTGTGCATTAGCTGAACATCTAGTCACAGCTGAACCAAATCTTATTATAATGTCTATATATGTATTATATAACTCAGGTTTCAGAAAGCTCAGTCAACGTCTGTGCTCTAAGTAAATTCTCATGCGTATCCAAGCATATAGCTTTCCTTGTTTTTCAGTGACTCTCTGCGGGATTTATTTGTCAAAAGGACATCATTAATATCACTCGGAAATAAATAATGTAAGAATAATGCAGTATATTAAACTGTTCTTTTATAAGCCATTCTTCTGTACTTTCGTGACTATATAAAGTAACATAAATGTAATATAAAGGTACATAGAAAAGTTGTTTCAAAGTAGCATTCTGATAAACTCTAAATCTTATCAGTGTTCATTACCAAATGGCGACATGAAACATACTGTATAATTAGAAAATATGTTATAATTGACGTTCTATTCAAAATATTTTTAGAACTATCTCTTTTTTTACTTTAAATATTTTTATTTGGTTTTAACAACACTGATATGAATATAGAACATTCCAATTCCGTTCAATAATAACAATAAAAAAATAATATTAAGCTATCATTAAGCATTAAAATATAAATATTATCAGCTTGATCACATATTAAAATAAGTTCTTACGTGAACCAAATAATTATGTGTGTGCTAGAAGAATATAAAGAATAAAGGAGGGAAGAAAGAAAAATAAATGGAAGGAAAAGGGGGTGGAGGAGGAGCAAAAAAACCCATGACTTATTGAAACCAGCAATTTACAGGAGACCATATCTACTAGGAGATTCCATTTTAAGTATTATTTTGTTTTCTGACAACCAGATTGCCAGGTCATTCCCCTCACTGAATAATATGGAACATGTACATTGGTGAGGAAAAAAATAAAGGCAATTGTTATCATGTGCAATCATGTTTTCCATTTTCATAATGTTGTTAACTTTTTCCACTATTTACCCAAAGTGTGAGCTTTTGTTGATTTTCAGTGATGTGGAATAATTGACTTAACAGTTGTTAGAAAGTGCCTAATAATATCTCTCTTTGCTGTCATGATCCAGGTCGGGGTTAGTTCCTTGCTATCCTCTCCCTGGTCTGGTCATGCGGGGGTTACCTTTCTCTGCCTCGCTTTGGGATCTGTTTGGCTATTTCAGTCTGCTGCTGTCTGCAGGCAGCGTCAGTTATAGTTCCTGCTTCTGGCTTGAGCGGCTGACCCCATTATACCCTGATTTGTCCTCTGCCCGTTTACCAAGGTCCTGTTCCTGCATTCCCCTGTGACTCCGCTCATCTTGGTACTTGCTCTCTGTGTTGTGACCCCTTGGTGTTTGACCCGGCTTGTCCTCTGACCTGTTTTACTATCTTCCATCACTGGCATTCCTGCTCTTGACTGGCTCTGACTTCTCTGGCTTGTTTCTGACCACGTTTATTGTTAAGAACTCTGGTACTTCATTCCCTCTCTGTTGCTGACCCAGCTTGTCTGACTACTCTTCCGCCACCTAGTGGCTCCTGCCTGCTGCATTAAGGTTTCACTGTGAGTGTACCCTTTTTCCTTCACCCGCACCCCCTGGTGGAGGTTGTGTGCTACTGCGCTGCAGCAGGCATTGCATTATAACTGACCATATAATTAGAGGGGTTTTTTAATTTTTTTCCCCTGGCTATGGATCAGCTGCACAACTTGGCCAACTAGGTGTCCAGTTTGACACCGATGATGCGGGAATTGTTGGTGGAACAAAGGGCTCTGGCCATGTCCCATGCTAAATTGCAGAACAGTTGACTGAGACGGTTAAAACTGTGTGGGTTACCACCTCCATGTTGTCAGCAGGTCTGGCGATTCTTTAGATGTCACCTTGCACTCTCCCAAACCCTTGGTCAAGCTCCTTGACACCTTTGCTGGTGAGAAGGATAAGTTTTGCACGTTCAGGGAGAGTTGCAAATTGTTATTTTCACTTAGACCTCGATCCTCTGGGGATGAGAGTCAGCGGGTGGGGATAGTTATTTCCTTACTCAGGGAAGGTCAGGTCACATATTGGTGTTTGACCCGACTTGTCCTCTGACCTGTTTTACTTTCTTTCGTCTCTGGCATTCCTGCTCTCAACTGCCTCTGACTTCTCTGGCTTGTTTCTGACCACGTGTATTGCTGTGACCTAAGGTACTTCGCTCCCTCTCTGTTGATGACCCGGCTTGTCTGACTGCTCTTCCGCCACCTAGTGGCTCATGCCTGCTGCACTGAGGTTTCACTGTGAGTGTACCCTTTTTCCTTCAGCTTCACCCCCTGGTGGTGGTTGTGTGCTACTGTGCTGCAGCAGGAATTACATTTGCCTTTGAGATTGAATCTGAAGTAATGGAATTAGGCCTTTTTGGGGGGAGGGTGTTAATCTGCTACCAGTAAGGCTATTGTACATTGAGAATATTGAATTCCAAAATCCACAAACCAATGGGCATTCCCTCTAAAACTATTTAGACAGAATCTTATAGTCATGCTTCTACCCGATGCAAGATAGTGCATGGCAAGACAGAAGGTGGAGGAAGGTCTGCCACTAGGAAAGGATGGAAGGATGCACCCCTGATACTTGTACTGTGCCACTGTGAGCTTCCCTAGATAGGTCCTTTCACCTTGTACAGTGATCATTCCTATTCCTGTCTTACCCTTAGTACCACTCTTATTAGTGAGTAGGATAGCAGGAACGCTAGTCCTGCTCTAATCTAAAGACACAGAGGGGATGACAGGATGACAGGAGGGATAAAACAAAACCACAATCATCCAAAGACACTCTCAAACAATCAAGTGGGATATAGAGAAAGAGAGGGTGAGGCAAATAAATCAAATGGGAATGGAGACTGGGAGACACACGCACAAACCAACTACAATCAGAAATCTGCTGAAACAACTCTAAACGCCTATTCCTTTCTCAGCTAAATTCCCCTGCTCCAAACCATGCAGTTGCAAGCTATCACTGGCAACAACTGAAGCTTAGAGGAGAGTATTTAAACCAGAGGGAAGTGATGATCTCAGAACAGCAGAGATAACTCAGGACGGAGAGCTTCAGGAGACAAACAGGACTGTTTAACCCTTGCAATAACAGAGTAAGGAAAACTTGATCTGCTAATAGGAAGGTGAAGCAGTTCTGACTGGTGCAGATGGATGTATAACCAGACGCTGTGATCTTCTGGCCCCACTCTGTCGCCACATCCCTATAAGACTTATAGTTTTTCTTCTGAGCACAGCAAGTAATATGCAATTTATTGGAAAGTATGAATTCTTTTTGCCAATCCTCCTATGAAATTTGACTACACTGTTCCTTCCCTCAAGCTTCAGTAAAGGGTAGAGAGTCATTGAAGGTGTCCCTTTGAGTTGCATTGTATATACAAGATAGAAGCTTAGTATGAGGACCTACTTGAGTGATTAAGGATTCAGAGTGAGGTCATCCTTTATATTAGTCAAAGATATGAAAGAATTTATGAATGAGCTGTGCTGTAAATATGCAAGCCAGGATTGACGTCTACCTGTACAAAAGCCACTAAGTTCTGTAAAGGAAGAAAAAGAGCCTAAATCCATTAAATCTTGGTTGTCAAACGAGGGCGTTAATGGACCCAACCTACGTGATATGTTTAAAACCATTTTTTTGATGGTATTTTTGGTTCCTATTCACATAACAAAAATTTTTAAATAGTAAAGTACCACTCCAACATATTTTTGTTATTGTGGTATCACTAATCTAAGTTCCATGCCCCAAGTATTATACTATACAGCCACTGTCTTCATCTGTTATCAGCGCCGTGACAAATTGCCCCAGTGTTTGCTGGGCGATCTGGAAGTCACTGCTCAATGTAAGTCTATGAAATCCAGAATGAGGCCAGACTTCCATTCAAGCAGAAGTTGCAGTCCCAAGTAGTGATAAGCAAATTTATTCAGAAAACGATCTCCAAACATAAATTCGGCACAAACATGGCACATTCGGATTTGTGATCGGAAACATGAGCAAAATTTTATAAAATCTGGAAAAACCGGTAGCATTCAGTAAAAGTGTGGGAAAATATTTGGTTTGCCGCAGAAGTATTTTCAGCACTTTAGCAACGATAATGGTGGTATATCATGAATGTTTGGCACGTGTTTGATGAGGGGAGGGGGTTTGCTGAGCTCAGAGACGTGAGGTTCTTGTAAATAGTCATGTTTTCCCTAACTTTATGTGTGCACATTGCGGTCTAGCCAATCAGGACACAGGAAACACCCACAATGTCCTGACACAACGGCTTGCATCATTGGATGCTGAAATCACATGTCCCTCTCCATATAAATAGCAGATATCTTGTTTTACACTAACAGCGCAGAAAAACTGCTCCTGATGCTGGCACTGTTAACAGAAAGATTTTAGCTAGTTAGGCAGTTGTATATCAGTCAGATAGTGTAGCTAGCTACTGTCCAGTGTGATTTAACTTCCAGCACTTTTTTTTTTTGGCCATTACTGAGGTCCACAGACAAAGCCAGCAGGGCTGATGTCCTACAAGTGTGTTGTGCACTGGTTCTATTGTGCTCCATGTACAAGTATAGCATTCTAATTAATATTTTTTCACTAGCTAAATGTGAAACAGCCTGCTGTATTCCACCTTGTCATATAGTGCTGTGCTGAAATGAAACTATCTGCAGACCTAACACGCATTAAAAAAAATTCTAATATTTTCTGTTGCTAAATGTGATACAGCCCGCCGTATCGCACATTGTCATGTTGTGGCTGTGATATGAACCTGTCTGCAGACCTAATGCGCATTAAAAAAATTCTAATTTTTTCTGTTGCTCTTCTCATTCCTCTCACATAATGGCTAACCCCTTACTCATGGCTCAATTCTTACTACCGCACAGGCGTTAGCTCCTCCCACCCTCATGTGAGTTTTACAGCTGCAGTCACTGGCTAACTGCCCAGGTGAGTTTGTTCCAGAAGCTTCTGCATACTAAGCAGCACTTGGTCACATGAACAAGCCTCTGTGAGAGAGAATAACCATTTTAGTTCTGCTTGTCAGCAGGTCTCACAATATGTTACAACATACAGTTTACACAGAAATCCCAGTATTTGCTTGGAAAACACTATACATCCGGTATCCCATGGAGATGGCCACTTTGTGGAATACCACATTTGCCTTAATGTTACCAATTCCACCTTTGCATTCAGCAAAAGTGGCACCTGAATATTGATTACTTCTTGTAGGTAATTGGCTTCATTAACTATATTTGAAAGTAAAAAAAATGTGGAAATAAATGTCAAAATCCTTTACAAATATTATAAGGTTTTCTTTCTTTTCTTGTGCCAGTAGAATCTATGAGGGGAAAGCTCACAAAAAGCATGACAGTAGGGCAAGCATGACTTAAATGATATTGGAGGCGAAAGAATGTTATATAATGCTAGCATACATCCAAATTATATTGTAATCAGTTGAGAGGCTTCATGGGAATCTGAAGCTGTCACAGCTAATCACAAGTGTGGCATATCAATACACATGTATGCAGACCACATAAAAGCCTTTCTGTACTGGAGTAGTGCTAAGTAAAAAAAAAACTGTTTAGTTATTCTAAGACAATTTCTATTAATAATGAGAATATATTTCCCATGCTAGCTTCAGTGAACAGCTTAACACTTGCTATGTCTTTATCCCTTACACATATCTGTGCATGGGTTTGTAGAGTTTTAATGTAATTTATCATTCAAATTTCGTAAAAATATTCTAAGTCTGAATACCACTTTACATTAAATGTTGGTTGCATTAAATTTGCATAGTACATTACGTGACACCTTTTAGTTATAATTGAAACTGTCTTTCCATGCATAAAATTGTACAATATCAAACCACAAAGGAGATAAAACAGTTTAAGGGTGACTTTATACCCCCTTTTTTGTGGCAAAATAATGCACTGCACAGATGGTAGCTGGCAGTCAATAGGGACATACGATATGCACTACAAACAGGTATTATGCCTTTTTATTGCGTTTCTGCATTGTTACCATCTTTGATGAGCAATGCGTGGTTTGAATGATGAGAAAATTAATTTTTAATGAATTGAAATGGTCACAAAGTTACAGAAAATTTTGATATGCCTGAATCCCTATCTAAACAAATCAATAAAAATGGTGGCTTCATTGAACACATCCGGAATCGCCGCACGGTATGCATAGGACTCTGTTATTAACCTTGCGGTGACAGAGTGTCGCCGCAAGGTAAACAGACATTCTGCGGTCTAAAAAGACGCGCCGCATGTCTGTAAACGGAGGGCTTCCGGATGCGTGTTCGCACGCATAGTGGAGACGGGATTTCACAAAATCCCCTCCACTGTGCTGTAACATCTGGACGCTGCGAATTGAACGCTGCGGCTGTACGCAGCGTTCAACCCGCAGCTAATCCGGATGTAATCCGGCAAGTGGAAACATACCCTCATTGTGTTTTCAGGGCAGTTTTGTTTTGGAGCTAACTTTATTCTGACTGAATAAAATCTGTCAGCTGCTTTGAGCGAATTTGCCTATATCTAATCTTAGGAGATTGGCATATTCGAAAATATTACATTTTTACCAAAACCCATCATGCTTGTTTTCAGATATTTTTTTGCACAGATTTCTCTATAGAAAACAAAAAGCTTTAAAAATGTCTAAACAAAAAAAAGAAAGAAAAAGATACAAAAAATAATTGTAAAACCAAATAGGAATTATGACATTTACAAGTCAAAAAAGTCTAAAAGAAACCTGAAAGCAGTTTTTCCAACAAACGTACATTTTCGAAGAGAAGCTATAAGAAGAACTAATGAGATTGTAGGTGAATGATCATTTCCTATCGGAATCCAATGAAATTTTTATTTAATATGGTTCCTATATGTTTTCCCTTAGAAAAAAATCTAATGTTAATGCCAAAGGGGAGTGATGAATACCACACACATACAGAAGTAAAACTAAAATGTACATTAAAACAAGGTGTAGTTCATGCACCACTCTGTGTTCCATGCAGACTTGGTGCAGCCCCTCCTCTAGGTTGTAAAAATTGCACATCTTCCAAAGACCCTGCATGGCAGAAACATTGCTAATTTTTCTGTGTGTACACTGGTGTCAGTAAAAATAATTTTTGTGGAAGGAAGATACCCAATGCCTTGGAATTTTGGAGTATGTAAAACTATAATGTTGTAATACATGAAAATTATTTTGTTTCTGTTTTTGACTATAAATGAACGGGGTGACCACGTAGTCTGCTTCTAATTATTCTGTAACTGCTTGGTATAATTCAACCCTTTGTAATGCAGCTGATGGAGACTTATGAATAAAATACGTTTTTGACAGTGCCGTTAATTTAGAACCATTATAAAACTTTGTGCAAGCCAAGAATTTTAAATGATATGTAATTAAGATATGGTATGTCAAAGAGCCTACACAGAATTTATTATTTTAATGATATATTATTAGATTACGTGTATCCTAAATTATACCCTCAATTAGAAAGCCCTGAAAATGTCCCAAAGTACACGAAGGTAACATTTCAGGTCTGAGCAATCAGTGGCTGATTTTTCATGTAAACCTATCATCAGTTTCAAATAGAGTTTCTTACCTAATTTTTTTATTTTTGATTAAAAATTGATTTGAAAGCAGTAGATGAAACTTTATTTTCAGCATGACAGTGCTAAAAGATATCATAGCCAGCGATGTGAGAGCACTAAAATGCTAGAATGCTCGTTACTCGAACCAAGCAATTCCTTATGTTCAGATACTTGTTTCAAGGAATGAGTATAATGTGAGTCAATGGGAAATCCGAGCATTTTTCCTGAAGACCCTACAAGGAGGTCTGGAGGCAAGAGAAAATGTTGAAACGGATGGAAGAAGTGCTGAATGGAAGGAGAATAAAGAAGACCCCCTAGAAGCTTCTCTGACTCCCAGATAGCTGCTAAGAACAATGGTGTCACACTTTACTCGACTTAAAGGACTGACAATAAAATACTCCTAATCGAAAAGAAATTGGAGTTTACAGAAAAAAATGACAAGACAAGTTCTTTCCTGTATAATGAATTGTATATAAGGCAAAATTTAAAAAGGATTAAAAAAATAATTTGAGTAAACCAAAATTGAAATTTTTATTAAAAAATTTGAAATGTCAGTGTAATTTATGAAGGAAGCAAGAACTGCCAAAAATTAGATGGAAGAGGGACTCAGAGACACCCTGTATTAGACATAAAGGAGAACCTCAAACACACTCTGTTCAAAATTTTTATATAGTGGTAGTCCTAGACTCATAAAGGCTATGCACTAAGTGCAAAGCCTGCCAAAAAATGCAAGCAGGGTCATCCATACATCCTTCAAGACACCAACTGTGGTACCACATTCAAATATTATGAACAAAGTATAAATGAAGTACTCCTACACTCATAAAAGCTCTGCACACAATGCAAAGCCTGCTGAAAATTACAAGCAAGGTAATCCATACACCCTTTAAGGCACCAAATGGAGTGCCTCATTTAAATATCAAGAAAGTTTAGTTGTGGCACTTCTACGCTCGTAAAGGCTCTGTCCACAGTTCAAAGCCAAGAAAGTATAGCTGTGCTAATTCTACATTCATAAAGGCATACAGTGCAAAGCCAGAAAATAATTAAAACATGGGTCATTTAATGCCCCTTGAAGGCACCAAGTAGAGTGCCTCATTCAAATATTACAAATGTGTAGTTGTGGTACTTCTACACTCATAAAGTCTCTGCATATAGTGCAAAGCCATAAAAGTGATAAGGAATGTAATCCATACATCCTTAGGAAGCCCATGCAAAACACGCATTGGGGCCGTGGGTGCAGCGTCACAGGACAGTCATGGGTAAGAGCATCTTTTTTTTTGTACAACAGCCCCCTGTGAAAGCCTACACGAAGCGCTCGTTAGGGCCATGTGTGCAGTGTCACAGGACAGCCAGGGGTAAGAGAAACTTTTTTGTGTGATTCTCGTGCTGCTGTAGTCAATGATTACACAATTGAATGTTATGACTCTACATAAGATATACTTTATTTACTATACCTGCGATGACATAACCGCATGAGCCTCACTGATGATTTTTTCTGGAAAGACTTGATGCACTGTCACTTTACTCAATCTGTAGGTCTGGTTATTAGACTCTCCCTATCCATGCTGTACCTGTGGTGTTGCACCTGATTTTTCTTGTTGTCCCTGACTCCTTGTCTCAAATAGCTCTACCATTGATATGTTTTTTTAATTGATTTGTTTAAGTGCCTTGTATGTATTAAGTTATTAAGTCAAATAAAAACACTTCTTTTATTCTTTTGGTGAATTGTCTCACTCCATTCTTGCATGCATACATTCCTATTGGAGTAATTCCATGGCTATTGCATTTGGTGGTCCGGTTACATAGGCCTAAGACCACGGGATATATGATGTGGTCTGTCCTTAAGATTCTTTATTATACTCATAAAGGCTCTGCACACAGTGCAAAGCAAGAAAAAAATATAAGTAGGGTTATCCATACATCCTTTACATACTTGAAGGCACCAACTGAAGTGACTCATTTAAATATTAAGAAAGTGTAGTTGTGGTACTTCTATGCTCATAAAGGCTCTGCATACAGTGCAATGCCTGGAAAAAATCATAAGGAGGGTTATTCATACACCCTTCAAGGCAACAACTGAAGTGCCTCATTCATAAACACTTTATGTGCTGCTGTCATCTGATGGTGTGGAAAAGTCGGGGCTAATCCAGGGTTTGTTCATTTTATCAGAATGAGCCTGTCAGCATTTTCTGTTAACAGACGAAAGTGCTTGTCTGTTATGACCCTCCGGCGGCATTAAAGATCCGCTCACACAAGATGCTAGTGGCAGGGCAGCACAACAGCTCCAATGCATAGAGGGACAGCTCATGCAATGTGTCCAGCTTTGAGACCCAATAGTTGAAGGTCACAAAGGATTTGTTAAGTACTCTGGTTTTGTCTGCCAGATATTACTTGACCATCTTTAAAAGCTTTTCCCTCCTTGTCAAAAACACACGGTCATCAGGGCCTGGAGGCTGAGAGTGTGTCATGAAATCAGTCCAGGCCTTTGAAAATGTACCCCTGCCTCTGTTGTACCTGACGTGTGTCTCCCTTGCCTCTCCTCCTTGGTTGGGCAAGGAAGCTTGCCCTCTGCTGCTAGAGTTGTCTGATGGGAATTTTTTCAACTTATTTTCCACAATGGGTAAGGGGTAATTGAAGTGGCGCTGGAATCGGAGGGTTTTTTAACTGCTGCGAACCTAGATTCCAACCACAGAGAAATCAATAAAGGTAAATGTAAAAGTAGATTCGCGCTGAGAAACACCAATGTATTAAAGAGGATGACTATTTATTCATAAAAAATAAGATCACTGGTATTTTATAAACAACCTATCAATAATATTAAAATGGTTTGTCTTAAAAAGACATATTTAACTGGAAGAGAGATAGTTAGTGGGGTTCCAGAGAATATTGCAAAATGACCGTTGAAATGCTGTAAAAAAAAGGTATTAGTTGGTTGAATAGGTAAGGATAATCACTCTTAGCCAGAGCACTAGAGAAGTGCGTGAACAGATAAGCAGGAACTGAGGTTGTTCCAAGGAGCTGCAAACAAATAGCTTAATGCATGTACAAAGTAATAATATAAGGAGGGGGTGGTAGGTCCCAGCAGAAGCAATAAAACATAAAAGCTAAAGAGTTTCCTTAATCCATAGTCAAATGCAGAGCAGGCATCTGCAAATAGTTTATGTCCCAAAATAGAGCTGCCCCGGCCCGGTGGCAGTGGCTCTAAACAAATTCAACTGCAAAGGGGGGGCTTTAGCCCAATTAGGAGAGGCACACTGTCAGCTCAGGATAAGATCCACAGCTGTGGCTGTGCTCGGGTGTCACTAGACGAAATAAAATACCTCCGGTGGTCTGCAGTGGGTCCGGTCACTTCTTTGTGTCAGTGCTCCTAGCAGTTTGCAGTAGGAGTCGGACCTTGATGATGTAGTGCAAGACCAGTGCTTAGGTGGTCGGCTGTCAGCAGGGATCCGATCACGCTGGTTGGTAGCTGAGTCCTAGCGTGGTGTGCAGCTGGAGCAGGACCTGCGTGACTTGGTGGATCACGTGGTGCCGAGTGCCGTGTGACTGCTGATAGCTGGGAGTACGGGTGGCAGAGAGGACTAAAAACCAATGCGTTTCGGAAAACTCGGTTTCCTTCTTCAGGGATGGTCCCTCTAGCAATAAAGATCCTTGTATAGGTCAGGAATAATTAATGGATATTAATAAAAACCAAATAGTTCGATTTCACTATTCAATCCTATCTAATGTAAATATTCATTTATTTTCAGCACGGGGCATAGTTTTGATAAAATTACCCCTCCTCCAGTGCTATGGGTCAATTTTAATGACAGTGACCTCCATCAGTTTTACGATACTATCATGATATTCCCAATTGATTTGAGAGAGGATGACTGAGGATTTTTTGTTTGATATTCCTGATGTGTTCATTGATTCTAACCTTTAGTGGGCATTTTGTATGGCCCACATATAACTTATTGCATGGGCATTTTACAATGTAAATAACGTCCTCTGTAGAACATGTAATAAAATTTAGGATTTTATACTCTTTGCCATCCTTAATAATTCCCGGTATTTTAGAAGTTTGAGTTTGGCGGCACATTTTACATTTGTGGCAGGGAAAGAAGTCTTTACATGCATTTTGTAAAAAAGTGGACTGTACGGTGGGGCGATTGGTCTGCACCTTGGGGGCAATGATATTCCCCAAGTTTCAAGCTTTTTTAAATACAAAACGGGGTGAGGAGGGGATGTGTGCCCCCAAAACTTTATCATCCTTTAGTATATAGTCCCCGACAGAAGTTATGTCGCTTATCCATGTTATGTAAATC
>VIAB01032247.1:18161-28980 GCA_009801035.1 Oophaga pumilio | reverse complement strand
GGAATGAGTTACATGGCCATTAAATAAAAGATCAACTGATATAGATATGAAAAATAATGAAGAAGAAAGAAGGAATCAACAAGGTTGAAAATGACCTATTGGTATATCAAATGATGTCCTTAACAAGATTGAAGGTATCCCACTTGATGACGATATGTGGCTTGTCAGCTTTGACGTAGAATCACTATGTACGTCGATGCAACATAATGATGTCATTCAAGCTTTCAAACTGTATCTCTCAATGACGAACTATGATGATGATTTCATTGGTTTTCTCCTAACTCTCCTTGAATATGCACTAACACATAATTATTTCATTTTTAAAGAGACTTTTTATTACAGAGACAAGGAACGGCAATGGGGGCGGCATTTGCCCCCTCATATGCTAATTTATTTTTAGGCATGTGGGAGAGAAATATTTTTTTTGTGCATCCCATAGCCTTTATTGAGAAGATCCTGTTCTGGGCCTGCTATATTGACGACATTTTAATGATTTGGCAGGGTACGGAACAGGACCTTCTCATTTTCCTTGATACTCTGAATAACAACTCTATTAATGTGAAATTAACATGCAAATATAGTCAAACAAGTATTGACTTTTAAGTTTTTAGACATCAAAATATCAAGGGGAGTGAGTGGATTCCTAGAAACCAATGTCCATAGAAAAGAAACTGCAGTCAACTCCCTCTTACATGCGACTTCATCACACCCCAAACCATTGATTGAAGGCATTCCTACTGGACAATTCCTCAGGGCAAGGAGAATTTGCTCGAGTGAAGAAGCCTTTAGAGAACAAGCACAGGATCTCACTACCAGATTTACGGATAGGGGATACTCTAAGAGGAGTATAAAGAGAGGACTGCAGAGAGCGACCAAGGCGCAACGAATGGATCTATTGAAATCGAGGAATAAACCAAATGATGAACCTACGGTGAAATTTATATCCTACAATGAAAAATGGGTAGAAGTTAAGGGTGCCTTGGAGAAGTATTGGCCCCTTTTACTAAAAGACAAAACCCTAGGTAAACATATCTTTCAGAAACCTTCGATAACATTTAAAAGGTCTAGTAATTTGAAAGATCAGTTACTACACAGCTATTATGCTGGATCCAACCCAAATAAAGCATTTGGATCGCAAGGCTCAAAATGGGGTTTTTTCCCCTGCAAGAATTGCATCTCGTGTCCAAACATGCACAAAGCATCAACCTTTGTCTCCAGTAGTGGCAACAAGACTTTTGATATCACCCAGCATATCACCTGCAATACGGCTGGGGTGGTATACAGTCATGGCCAAAAGTTTTGAGAATGACACAAATATTAATTTTTACAAAGTCTACTGCTTCACTTTTTCTAATGGCAATTTGCATATACTCCAGAATGTTATAAAGAGCGATCAGCTTAACAGCAATTACTTGCAAAGTCAATATTTGGCTAGAAAATGAACTTTATCCCCCAAAACACATTTCAACATCATTGCAGCCCTGCCTTAAAAGGACCAGCTAACCTCTTTTCAGTGATTGCTCCATTAACACAGGTGTGGGTGTTGATGAGGACATGGCTGGAGATCAATCTGTCATGATTAAGTAAGAATGACACCACTGGACACTTTAAAAGGAGGCTGGTGCTTGGCATCATTGTTTCTCTTCTGTTAACCATGGTTATCTCTAAAGAAACACGTGCAGTCATCATTGCAATGCACAAAAATGGCCTAACAGGGAAGAGTATCGCAGCTAGAAAGATTGCACCTCAGTCAACAGTCTATCGCATCATCAAGAACTTCAAGGAGAGAGGTTCCATTGTTGCCAAAAAGGCTTCAGGGCGCCAAAGTAAGACCAGCAAGCGCCAGGACCGTCTCTTAAAAGTGTTTCAGCTGCGGGATCGGGCTACCAGCAGTGTAGAGCTTGCTCAGGAATGGCAGCAGGCAGGTGTGAGTGCATCTGCACGCACTGTGAGGAAGAGACTCTTGGAGCAAGGCCTGGTCTCAAGGAGGGCAGCAAAGAAGCCACTTCTCTCCAGAAAAAACATCATGGACAGACTGATATTCTGCAAAAGGTACAGGCAGTGGACTGCTGAGGACTGGGTTAAAGTTATTTTCTCTGATGAATCCCCTTTTCGATTGTTTGGGACATCAGGAAAACGCTTCATTCGGAGAAGACAAGGTGAGCGCTACCACCAGTCTTGTCTCATGCCAACTGTTAAGCATCCTGAAACCATTCATGTGTGGGGTTGCTTCTCAGCCAAGGGAATCGGCTCTCTCACAGTCTTGCCTAAAAACACAGCCATGAATAAAGAATGGTACCAGAATGTCCTCCAAGAGCAACTTCTCCCAACCCTCCAAGAGCAGTTTGGCGATCCACAATGCCTTTTCCAGCATGATGGAGCACCTTGCCATAAAGCAAAGGTGATAACTAAATGGCTCAGGGAACAAAACATAGAGATTTTGGGTCCATGGCCTGGAAACTCCCCAGATCTTAATCCCATTGAGAACTTGTGGTCAATCATCAAGAGACGGGTGGACAAACAAAAACCTAAAAATTCTGACAAAATGAAAGCATTGATTGTGCAAGAATGGACTGCTATCAGTCAGGATTTGGTCCAGAAGTTGATTGAGAGCATGCCAGGGAGAATTGCAGAGGTCCTGAAGAAGAAGGGTCAACACTGCAAATATTAACTTGCTGCATTAACTCATTCTAACTGTCAATATAAGCTTTTGTTACTCATATGTTTGCAATTATTATATTTCTGTCTGTGATAAAAACATCTGTCAAACACACATAAAAACCAGAGGGCAGCAGATCATGTGAAAATATAATATTTGTGTCATTCTCAAAACTTTTGGCCATGACTGTACTACGCAACCTGCCCGTGCAAGAAGATTTATGTAGGGCTCACATCTAGACCACTGAAGGTCAGAGTCAGAGAACATTACAGAGGCATTAAGAATGCGCAAGAATCAGATGACTTATTCAGTCTCAAACCAATACCGAGACACTTTAAGACAAGTCATGGCTGCAACCCTGACTTTTTGAAGATAACCGGTATAGATAGAGTCCATATTGATAACCGAGGCGGTGACTGGATGAGAAGCCTAGCCCAGTTGGAGGCTAGGTGGATCTACAAAATTGGCTCCATGCAACCCAATGGACTTAATGAGGTCCTAAGTTTTACCCCTTTTTTATAAATTTGTGTCTTTTAGGTATTTATGTATGTGTCATTGTTTTAATACATGTGTTTATTCCCTTTTCCCTTAGTTATTCCCACACGTCTTCTTCTTTGATGATTATGCGGTATTTGAATGTAGTTCTATTAAGGCCTTGAGGATTCTAATTCATAACAAGACGTCATCAAGACTGCTCATATATCATCTATATGGTCATCTATATGGAGTGTTCTTGATTGGAACGGTACCTTTAACTATACCAAGCTGAATGAGGACTAAATGGACACTAGGACTTACTTCATCCCATTGTTGACTTCCCTTCCACTATTGGTGACCTTTTCTCACCAGGATACTGTTTTTTTGCCCTTGATGTTCTAAGTTTTCTGGCATACAAGAAGACACTATTAAGATCCTGCATGGGACCCATATGAATATCTATATGACACCTATTGGACTATGATGCAGCATTTTGGATAATAAACCCAATGGGATAAGGACTATATGAGCATCCCATTATGGGTATCGATCTTTTTATCTGCATCTTCAATATTCTGTATTACATTTTTCTGATGGTTTTACCTTATTTAGGTCATTATATTTGTGTTTGGAACTTTGTTAGTACTCATACTTGGCTTTGTATTTATGCTCTGGGATATACCAATAGGTCATTTTCAGCCTTGTTGATTCCTTCTTTCCTCTTCATTATTTTTCATAACTATATCAGTTGATCTTTTATTTAATGGCCATGTAACTCATTCCTACCTGAACATTTCTTCTTGAAGGTGATTTACTTCACTCTAGAAATAGCGTTAGGGAGGCACTCTTTTACTTTATAGGTCCAATACTTACCTTATGCTATATAGTTTATTAGGCAGCCTCTTGCACTTTTAGATTTCTTTCCACCACCTTTTATCCCCTCTACTTGCAATGGCACTGCACATATTTTCACATTTTTAATATTGAGTACAATAGATACATACCCCACTGTCACTTCTATTCACAAAAATGTAGTTTTGTTATGCACTTTCCCTTTATATATAATGCGGCAGCTCTATTTCTGCACATCTTTGTAGTACAATCTCTATTTCTGTGACACTTCACAGAGTGTGATATTCACCATGTACACTTCAATGTGACACCCATTTATTTATATACACTTTACATATCACATATATTTTCACTCTCCAAAATGTTATATATAATCCCCTTCCCTCATCATATTCACAATGTCATTTAGCTGCGGACGACGCACATAGTGCTGGCTGATACCGCCTCTCCCTCCTGACACGTCGGAGGGGGGCACGGCTAGGTGGCACATCCGTGGTGTAATCGATTGCCAGGGGAACGCCTTCTGTTGTGCGCTGACGCTGCCCTCTCTCTGGCGTGCCAGGAAGGGGTGCGGCTTGCGAACACATGAGACCTCCTAAGGTGACTTCACACGCCGAACCTCACCGCATACACGCGCTATGATTCACCGCTATCACATACAATTTGTGGGAATATAAAAGAGAGCCTACCTGGCACAGTCATACGAAGCAACCCCTGGAGAAAGCTAAACGCGAAACGTGCGTCGGGGAGCTGCACTACTACTGCCAGGTCATATGTCCTGTCCTTACTTATTTTTCCTTTTGCACTGTCTGCACTTTATTTGTATATTGCCATATCTATGCTGCTACTGATATCTATGCTGCTACTGATAACTAGCACTTATGTACACATGTACTATATTAATTTGCTGGTTATCAATATTCCTAGGAGTGGCCACTACCAGATGTGATTGTTTATACTTATATATAGATCTGGGGGCACCAGCCAGTATATAACCTGATGTAATTTTGGTGTTGTCTATATGCACTTGGAGGCATTAGCCATATTACGGACTAGCTACTGATGCCATATATATCAGGCTGTTTTCCATTTGACGGTAGTTATACCCCCTAATATCAGTGGTATATCAGTATCTTTTTTACACATCTTGTAGCAGACTTTCATTTATTTCTATTAAGGCAATTGTTTGGACATATAGGCCAGTATGGCTAGTTCTGGGATGTATCTTCTTTTATAGTGTTTTTATTATCTCATGTTTCAATACAATTTGTACATTTTATGGCTATACCCTCTAACCTTGGCCTATGATGGATTGGCATCCTCACCATACAAGGGAAAGGTAAAAACCTTATACAAATAATCTCACACCGACTCACCCTAGGGCCTAGGCTGTGTGTGAGCCTATATTGACATTCTGCTCTCAGCCATTGACAATTTTGAATTGCATTTTAAACATGCTTATAAGCGCTGTATAAACTAGTGGACTCTAGTAATATTGTACTGTCCGGCACTCTTTTAATAATCACTGTTAAAGATCTTAATTTCGATTTGCATATCTTTCCTAGGGATACATCCACATGCTTGTCCCAAACTATTCCACATTACTGAATCATGGATTATACCTTTTCACAAGGAAGGTATTCACAGCGCAAATTACTAACATCTATCCATAAAATAATATCCTCACCTACCGTGCCAACATCATTCCAGCAGTGTTGGCACTCGTGTTCCTTGGGCTCCCATGACGTTCTTATCTCACATGAGCCCTGTGCCCAATCATGACTGATGTCACTGTTCCTGCCTTCGGACATATAAGTAAATCAAGAGGATGTGAACAGCCAGAAGCAGCTCTGACCCCCTCGAGTATTAATACATCTGAAGGAGGGGACAGTGACACCAGTGGTGATTGGAAGCAGGGATCATGTGACATAACTTACGTGACCCCCTGGAACGTGAGTGCCGACACTGCTGGTATGGCACCAGCAAGGGAGGGGAGTATAGGTGTTTATATTTTAACTTGGGCAAACAGTCAGAGTGAGAAGGGGTCGTCCTCGTAGTGAACAATCCCTTTAAACTGATGCACTGAATGCCTACACACAACACTATAATTATTGAAACCGTTTTGGTGCCAGTTTCTATCCAGCTTTTCACTACCATGTCAGAGGGAAAACAACAGATGGCCACATAAAGGTAAAATATGCCTTAGGGCACATTCACATTACGTTTTGACCAAGCATTCATGACTTTGTCAGGAGTTCTCTCTAAAAGTAAAAAAAAATATGATTCGGACATTATCCAACAGAGCTTGATCTTCTTTTGTATTCATTGAAGAGCTGGAAACCATAGTACAGTAATTTTCAGACTTTAAAGATGGATATTGTCTTAAAAAAGCTCAAAGGGAACCTAAAGGTGAATGTTTGGCTTCTGTTTGAAGTCCATGGCACTATTGGGGGCATGTCCAAATCCCATTATTTGAGGATTCAGATGAAACTCCTTCTGAAATCATGAACAAGCGGCCAAATACGATGTGAACACATTCTTACTCATTTACTGGTTTTTAACTAATCATATCACTTTTCCCAAAAGAGGAATACAAGAGCTGCTAAAATAATTAAGGTAAGTCGTAGTGTTTTAGCGAGATTTTGCCCATTAAACAGTAAACAGATGAGGGAATACTTTAGAAATTAGCTTTTAATCCTTCATTTACTAATTATAAGTAGGTGTAAATCATGGCCAGCCCAAGTGACCTGTACTGCCAAAATGTTTCTTGGTACACTTGGGTAAAGAAAAGAGACTATCAATGGTTGCCAACTTACTGCATAAATTAATGTTGTTTTTTTTAGAAGAGATCTAGGTGAACAAATATCTAAATAACAGTATTCCACTTGTAGCTGGGCAACAAATCTGAGCGGACTGTGGAGAGACGGGCCATTATTTGTGTCAGGTGATGTAGCATCCAAAAAAAGTATTGGTCAGACTCACACTCTACATTCCACAATACATTTTCCATGGATTTTCCAATTTTCAAGACTGTATGTCTAAATGTCTTAAGTCCTGTAAATAACATTCTGTGACGGATTGACCTGGAGACAAACTAATTAAGGCACCAGTCTGCCGTCTCCATTTATTGTGTCACTACCTATAAGCTTTTGTCTGTAGGACAGTAGAAGTAGTATCCCATCTGGAATTGCAGAGTGTTTCGCTTTGTGCTGCTTGGGGTCTGCTGTAGATACTATTTACTTAAATGTCTGAGAATCTGCCATGTTGATAAATTCCAGTAGCAGCTGCTGGAATACATCAACACATGAAGATATCAGATGCTCTGGCCAGGGGAAGTCCTCATGACAGGCCGTCCCCACAGAGAGGCCATAAAACAAAATATAAAAAGAAAGCATGAGTAATCGCCAGCTCATAGCAATTACATGAAAAATGCATGGCAGATATGAGCAGTCAGGTCAGAGTTGTAGCAAGAAATGAGCCATCCACCAATAAATAAAAAGAACTCTACATGTATAAAGGATTCTTCGTAGAAGTTCAGGATTATGACAAAATGGTTTATAGATTAGGCAAAATCCAGCTGGTATGTCTACAAAATATTATGTCAAATATGGAGATAATACATGTGCATAGCGAGGGGTTAAAAATTCGCAAGTCCATAAACCCCAACCTGGGATAGTGATGTTCAATTTTTTTCTACATGGAATTGGAAGGAAACAGAGAACAATTGTCGTGGCTTCTCTAGAACTACTAAAGACATTGTTGCTTTATCTCTTCAAGTTATTAAAGAAGCCTCCCATATCTTCACAGCATAGACAATTGCCTTCAGATACGAGATGTGCAGCATCTGAAACAACGGATACTGGAAGCCTGTGCTAGCATTTCTTCTGCGATGTTGCTATCAGTGTGTCAAGAGTGGGAGAAGAGGGTTGCATTGACAATCCAACACAATGGGCAAAACTTTGAACACATTTTATAAGTGGTCATAAACTTGTAAATAACTCATGAAAGAATGAAGTTACATTAAAACCAAGCACACCATTGTTTTTCTTGTAAAATTCTCAATAAGTTTGGTGTGTCACATAACCCTCTTCCCATTGGAAAAAATAAAGTTGGATTCAAAATGGCCGCCATGGTCACCACCAATCTTGAGAAGCTTTCCCCCTCCCATATACTAATGTGCTACAAACAGGAAGTTGATATCACCAACCATTCCCATTTTATTTAGGTGTATCCATATAAATGGTCGTCACCACTCAGAGTCTCCGGGTTACACTGCGCTCGTTGTGTATGGAGTGTCATGAACGAGGCAGCTTGTTCTCCGATCCTCTCGCATGAGAGAATGGCTGCACAGTTGCGGAGGAGATGCAGATGTATTCGGATGCTACCACATGCGTCATTTTGACGGTGCGGCGACCGCAACAAAATGCAACATGTTGCGTTCAGCGCAGGTCGCCGCACCGTCAAAACGACGCATGCGGCTGCATCCGAATACATCTGCACGGCCTGTGTACCTAATGTTAAATATAGGTACTCAGGCCGCTTGCAGACATAGGCGGAGCTGACCAGAGGAGGTGCGGCGGTGGACGGAGCTTCATGGAGTAAGTACGCAGCCCTCCACAGCACCTCCATCCGCAAATGTGAAACCAGCCTTACACTGATCCAATTTTTTATCGGATTGCACTTGTCCGATTTATTCGCTCGTGTGAGCGAGCCTTTAGGTTGAGTTCGGGTCGGGGCACCTGCTGTCAGTCCAGACACTGCGGTCAGTCTATGGACTGTGAAAAACGTCTGTCTGAACCCATTGAAGATCTATTGCACTACGGGTGCGTTTACAAGACCGTATAAAAACATTATTCAGAGTTTCATCCAAAATAAGAGGTTCAATTTTTTTCTCACTTGTCATTCGTGCACAGTGCGTTTTAGTTACAACAGCAGCAATTAATCATTTACAGGGCCATTTACAGTTTCCTATGTTACAGAATTGCAATGTGTTCGGAAATATCAGATGCTATACTGTGGAATCTGATTTTTTTTCTCTTACCATGGACTTGAATGGGCGAGTCACATCTGAAAATAATGCATGCTGTAATTTTTTTCACACACTGATTCACTCAGTGAAAAAAATCGTTCATCTGCAGTGCCCTATTGAACAAGATTTGTCTGCGTGCGATACATTTTCTTTTAACAGAGAGCACTTGTACTGAAAATATTGTCATGTGTATAAGCCCTTGAAAAGATATTCCACATTTATTTGTAGTCACCCAAATCAACAGCAGTTTATAGTGCCAGACATGTAAGTGAGATTTTAACAAATTTTATTCCCATGCTGTAATTTTTCTTCAGAGCAATTGACCCGTGTTGTGGATTTGGAATACTGTATACAGTTTATTGCATTTTTTATTTCCACTGTGGATTTCACACTTTTCAATATATCAGGGTAAAATACATGTTAAATCTGTGCCCACATCTGCAAAGAAATTGTCATGTTACACGTACATTTTTCCTAGGATTTGCTGCAGATTTTTTCTTTCCTTTCCATGTGGCTATATAATTAGGCTGGTTTTATATGTCCATCATTTAGGGTATGTGCACACAATCAGGAACCGGCAGCGCTTTGGACGCATCACGTCCGCTGCGTCCAAAGCGCTATCGGCTATTGAATGCAGGTGAATGCAGGTGAATCTGCATGTGTTCAATGAACCGTGCGGATTCATCACGTTCAATACATTCTATGGGTGAAATTTCTCTTGCGGAGAATTGTGTATCCACAAGAGAAATTGACATGCTGCGGTCTGGAGTGACGCGCCACGTGGCAGTCTCCTCCAGTGATCTGCGGGTGTCTGTGGAAGCATAGTGGGCATGGGATTTTTTGAAATTCCATCCACTATGCTGTAACATCTGGAAGCTGCTGGTTGAACGCTGCACAAGTACGCAGCATCAAACCCGCAGCGTTTGCTGACCGTGTGCACCTACCTTTATTGTCTGATCCTATCTTTCTACAAAGCTGTCACACTTGGGTCAGGAGACGTGCGGCCAGTCCGTGCATTGTGATCTGACATGAGGTCGATTATCACGGACATCTGAAAAAGCCAATATATGATAGTACTGTCACAGTATATGATTAAACAGTAAAAAACTGACCAGCACATCCAAACTAGTGTGAACAGGCACAAGCTATTGCAGGTCCATTTTTCGATATTACATATTTGTAAAATATAGCACTCACGTATTTTCTATGGTAGTAATGGAGTCCCAATTTTCTAAATTCATCATTTCTAACTAGTGATGAATGTGTATACTCGTTGCTCGGGTGTCCTCCGAGTATTTGGGCGTGCTCGGAGATTTAGTTTATGTCACTGTAGCTGCATGATTTGCGGCTGCTAGACAGCCTGAATACATGTGGGGATTTCCTAACAAACAGGCATTCCTCACATGTATTCACGCTGTCTAGCAGCCACAAATCATGCAGCTGCGGCGACACAAACTAAATCTCCGAGCACTTCCAAATACTCGGAGGACACCTGAGCATGCTCGGGAAAACCAGAGCAACGAGTATACTCGTTCATCACTATTTCTAACATTTAAGAGTATATGATCATTGGGATCACTGTGAAAAATAAAATGGTATAATTAAAAATGTCAGCTTGTCACACAAAAAATAAGCCCTCACCCAACCCGAGATCATGAAAAATAAAGTCGCTATGGGTATCTGAAAATTGCGCAATTTTTTTTTGTAACAAAGTTTTGAATTTGTTTGCACCACTTAACCCCTTCACCCCCAAGGGTGGTTTGCATGTTAATGAAAGGGCCAATTTTTACAATTCTGACCAC
>VIAB01032244.1:13672-25694 GCA_009801035.1 Oophaga pumilio | reverse complement strand
TTTCTGATACTGTCAGTGATGTGTGCCCCCTCCCCTCTGGCGCTGCCATGCTCTGCTCTTCCTGTAATTACATTACCCGCTGCTTTATGCAGAGTTATTCTCCCAGGACTAATTGATGGCGCATGTTTAATTCATTAATCATTAGCATCAAATTCCACAATTACCCGAGCGCTGATTGTACAACGACGTGGCGTATAATGAGCCCTATTACCTGACAGCGCCAGCCGCCCTCACTCGCCTGCGCCAGCCGCCTTTTTATATCCCTCTGATGCCCACTCACCCAATTTAACCCCTCATGTTCTCTCTGACACTACTTACTGTTCATCCTGTCACATGACTCCAAGTTACTCTGTATTCCCCTCCAGGACTATTGTGTGCTACCTGAAGTGTTCCATACATATCACCTCCTGTCACCCATATGGCAGTGTGCTGCTCGGCTCCACATGCAGACTTGCCCTTCATTCCCTCCTGATACAGTCATGTTAGGCCTGGCAGGAATGTGCTCCTGCGTCCAGGTTCCAGAGGATTTATGTAGGATTTATAACTGGTGTGACGTTCCCTGAGACACTACATGACCGGAGCTCCAGTCTCTGCTCTCCACCATAGACACCTTGTTTGTACGTTACCTTCTAGGAGCCACTCACTCCTCCAGCTCCTTGTCCTCTGAGCGCTCAGTCAGCGGCCTCAGCCTCTCAACTTATAGCGGGAAGAGCGACGGGGTCACCCTGACCCAGAGGTCCTATTCTGTGTGTAGTGGGGAGCAGTGGGCTGGTGACACCTCAACAGGTGAGAGGCCCAAATGACACACGTTGTACCGCTTTCACTTCTCTTTGCCCCTCCAGTGTTTCTTTGTTTTCTTTTTTCTGAACACCTTTCCTCTTTATCTTTCTGGTTCTTCTGTCTTTCTACTTCACTCCTCTGTCTCTTCAGTGCTTCTCTTGTGTTCCCTTCCTCTTTCTCCTACATTCCTTTAATGTCTTTTCCCTGCGTTCCTTTCCTCTTTCTCTTGCGTCCCTTTCCTTTCCGTCCCTTTCCTCTTTCTCCTGAACTGGTCTTTCTCCTTTGTTTCTGTCCTCTTTTTCTCTTGTTTCTGGTCCTCTCTTTCTCCTTCCCTTTCCTCTCTTTCTCCTGCGTCCCTTTCCTCTCTTTCTCCTGCGTCCCTTTCCTCTCTTTCGCCTGCGTCCCTTTCCTCTCTTTCTTCTGCGTCCCTTTCCTCTCTTTCTCCTACGTCCCTTTCCTCTCTTTGTCCTTGGTCCCTTTCCTCTTTCTCCTGAACTGGTCTTTCTCCTTTGTTTCTGTCCTCTTTTTCTCTTGTTTCTGGTCCTCTCTTTCTCCTCCTTCCCTTTCCTCTCTTTCTCCTGCGTCCCTTTCCTCTCTTTCTCCTGCGTCCCTTTCCTCTCTTTCTCCTGCGTCCCTTTCCTCTCTTTCTTCTGCGTCCCTTTCCGCTCATTCTCCTGCGTCCCTTTCCTCTCTTTCTCCTGCGTCCCTTTCCTCTTTCTCCTGCGTCCCTTTCCTCTCTTTCTCTTGCGTTCCTTTCCTCTTTCTCTTGCGTTCCTTTCTGTCCCTTTCCTCTTTCTCCTGCACTGGTCTTTCTCCTTTGTTTCTGTCCTCTTTTTCTCTTGTTTCTGGTCCTCTCTTTCTCCTGCGTCCCTTTCCTCTCTTTCTCCTTCGTCCCTTTCCTCTCTTTCGCCTGCGTCCCTTTCCTCTCTTTCGCCTGCGTCCCTTTCCTCTCTTTCGCCTGCGTCCCTTTCCTCTCTTTCGCCTGCGTCCCTTTCCTCTTTCTCCTTCGGCCTTTGCTCTCTTTCTCTGCCCCTTTCCTCTCTTTCTCCAGCGTTCCTTTTCTTTTTCCAGCGTTCCTTTTCCTCTCTTTCTCCTTATCATGAACTGGGGGTGTTTGGTTGCCCCCAGTTCGTTCAGTGGATTTATTATATCCCACTTTCCAGTTACGGTTTGGAACCTTAAGCTCTCTGGCGACCCCCTTATCCTCAGGTCAGTCAGGTAACTGCACCTAGGATAAGTCGTTGCCAAAAAAGCTGCCTTGCTGTGTAATGGCTATTGGGCACGCTGCAGTGAGGGCGATATAACTATTCCGAGTCTCAGGCGGGAAATACACTTATAGAACTCTATCGGTCACTGCCAGGGTCTCCCCAAAAGCCCAGAACACTTTGCTGCCACCAGCTCCGGGTTTTATGATTAATATCTGGTCAGGAGCCAAACCAATAGCATTGACTTAGTTTGGAGGTCTTGGCAATAAGTATTAGAGCAAGGAAAACCAAACTAATAAATATTATAGCTTTTACTCCAAAAAGAAATAGGCAGTGTTTACAAAAAAATATAAAGTAACAAATGAGACAATCTACAGTATATAGACAATAACAAAACAAAATGGATTAAAGATGAGGACTTACCATAGTTCAGTTACAGGCACACCATGTGGAGGTGGGGGAGGGGAGTCTTCCCCAAGGGACGATGGTACATCAGCACAGCTTTCTAGCTGACACCCCGGGCAAATGACCCCTTCCTAAATGAGCCTCATTATCTTATACCCTCTGTCCATGACATCACTGAGGGGGGGGCAGAGCTATGGGATGTACTCCATTTTTCAAAGTTACTAAAAACTCATAACCATCATAACTCAGGCTGCGAGGCTCGTAGGATGACTGCAAGACTATCATTCTTCCGAGTATGAGATTGGCTTTAATTTAAGCCCAAACATAAATTAGTTGTATGACCCGGTTCAGGAGAAATCCATTTCTTGAATTCTGCTGGTCTCGTAGCTTAGAAAACTCACTGGTGTGTGGTTCTACCGATGCACATTCCAAACATGTAAGTTTTCGGTTTCTGTGAATATTCTGTGTTAATATATTTGGTTTTTAAGGAACACTGTACTAGGACAAAGAGGTTTTTGTTTGCCATGTGCTTCAGGCTGCTTTTTACTTTCAGTTTCTCAGCTGTATGCAGGAGGGAGGGGTGAGGAAAATCACACACACACATTCCCGAGGGAGGGGGGAACTGAAAGGGGGATCATTGCTGCAGCATGTGGACTTTACACAAACCTAATGGTGTTAGGAAAGCGTTTGTGTGTCCCAGTAAATGCAGTGGAAAGTTCTCAAAGTGTACTTAGGGTATGAGCATATTCATATTATCGTGATACCTCCCCTTTTAGACTGCGCTACTGAGGCAGGACCTCTCGGTACTCCTCCATGGGCACCTCGGCAGGCTTGCATCGGCGGCACAACTCATCTGCATTGCCATGCTTTCTGCCCTTTTTGTGTTTAATGGTAAAGTCGTACTGTTGGAGGGTGAGGCTCCAGTGTAGCAACCTTCCCTTAGTACCAGACACGGTGTGAAGCCAGCTCAGGGAGTTGTGATCGGTCACCACAGTGAAGGTGTGTTTGTACAGGTAGGGCTGCAAACGTTGCAGGGCCCAAACCATGGCCAGGCACTCCTTCTCTATGGTGGAATAGACCACTTCACTCGGCAGAAGCTTTCGGCTCAGGTACTACATGGGGTGCTTTTGGTTCCCCGAGTCAACCTGGCTAAGCACAGCACCGAGGCCAAAGTCGCTGGCGTCGGTCTGTACCAAGAACGGCCGACTCCTGTTGACTGCCTTTAACACGGGAGAGTAGCTCAGGGCTGTTTTCAAAGCCCGGAAGGCCACCTCGCAGCTGTTTGTCCAGTCGACTGTTTGGGGTAGCTTCTTCCTGGTGATGTTCGTCAAAGGTTTTGCAAGGCTGCTATAGTTCTGTACAAAGTGCCTATAGTACCCTGCAGTGCCCAGGAAGGACATCACCTGCTTCTTTGTCCTGGGGGTGGGCCAGGACGCGATAGCGTCCACTCCCCAGGTTCTGGTCTCATAGAACCCCCGCCTACCCGGTGCCCCAGGTAGTGAACCTCGCTCATGCCCATCTGGCACTTTCCCAGTTTGATGGTCAGGCCTGCTTGGTGGTTTCACCTGAGCACCTCCTGGAGATGCTGAAGTTGTTCCTCCCAAGAGGAACTGAAGACAGCAATGTCATCCAGATACGCCACCGCGTACATCCCCCCAGTCTCTGAAGCAGGTGGTTAACCATCCGATGGAAGGTGGCAGGGGCATTCTTCATGCCAAAAGGCGGTGTATAGTCCGAAGGGGGTGATGAAGGCGGACTTCACATGTGTCTTGGGGTTCAGGGGAATCTGCCAATATCCCAGACTCAAATCCATAATGGACAGGTATTGCGTGCTAGCTAACCGCTCAAGCAGCTCCTCGATGCGTGGCATTGGGTGCACATCAGAGGCTGTGATGGCGCTGAGCCCCCTATAGTCCACACAGAACCAGGTGGTCCGATCCTTCTTTGGCACCAGGACTACAGGTGAGGCCCAAGCGCTCTTGGACCGTTGAATCACCCCCAGCTGCAACATCTCATCGATCTCCTGGCGCATAACATGCTGCACCTCTTCGGAGATCCGATAGCGTTTCCGCCGCAGTAGGGCATGATTCGCTCATTCCCAGAACACCCTCTCCTTATCAGACTCGGAGGTGGGTTCCTGGGCAAGGCGTCTCAAGGTATCCAGGCTCGCATCTATCTGAGTGCAGAGCAGCCTGAAACTCCTGGCTGGAGGCAGCCAGAAGTGACGTCAAGGTTCCTTCCTCACGGGATTCCTCTGGGACCTGCTCTGGGTCCATCTCTGGTTCAGTCAACTCTCTAAGGAGGGTCCAGAAGGCAGGGCGTCACCTACATTCTGGGCACTCTGACTGCGGGTGACAGCAGCTACGTAGTCTGTCTCCCCGGAGTTTTCCACAGACTCATCAGCCGACACTGCTATGGGTTCTACCTCCCTATCCCCCCCAATGTCTCAGGAGCAGTGCTATATATGGGGCAGTTACCTTCCTCTGTGATACTGCTCAGTTGCACTGCGTCACCCTCCTCATGGTTCCCGTGCATTTCCCCATTTCCCTTAGCACCGTTGCATGCTCCTGTTAGGGGTTCCTCAGCCATTGCACTCAGCAGAGTGACGTGGCTGAGTACTCCTGCACCTGTAGACACATCATCACTATCAGATAATTGGTTATCAGGTAAATAACTGTCAGGTACAGTATGCAAATTCATATTACTATCATTAGCATCAACATTACCCTTAGTATCAGATTGGGGAGTGGGGTCAGGGACATAATATGCAAACATTCTCCCCAAATCAGTCCCCAACAGAACGTCGGTAGGCAAGTTTTCAGACAACCCCACTTCCTTCACCCGGCACCCTAATCTATGAAATCCCGGGCCATCGGGAAGGGACAGTGGACGCCCCCAATCATGGTGACAGTCAGGGTTTTCCCCGGAATAATCTCTTCAGGAGCCGCCAGTTCTGGTTGGATGAGGGTTCATTCAGCCCCGGTGTCCTTGAGGCCTCTAGCGACACGGCCCCCCACGGTGACTTGCTGCACATTGTCACAGACCCTCCCAACCATCCTACCCACCAAAAAGACTGCTGCATTAGGCCCTAAAGGCCTTGGCTGGGGGGGGTTCTTCTTCTCCGGACAAGTGGCGCTGAGATGCCCAGTCCGATGGCAGGAAAAACACTTGAAAAGGTCTGATGTAGGCCTGGTGTTGACAAAGGGGACAGGGCATCCGGTGAGTCGGCTGGCAGGGGTACTGGGGCTGACTGCTGGCTTACCCCCTCTCCAGCTGGCAGTGACTGGCTTCCGCACCTCTGGTTTCCAGTTGGTCTCATAGGTGTTGTCGATCTGCGCTGCTTTGTCCGCGTCTTTTGGCTCTCGGTCCATCACGAACTGTCGCACCTCAGCTGGGCAAAGATGTAGAAACTGGTCTTTGATTATCAGGTCCTTCAGCTGCTCAAAGGTGGTCACTGACAATCCTTGGATCCACTGGTAAAAGTGGGTCCTGAGTTCATGCACCACATCGCTGTAACTTGTGTGGGCCACGTTGGAGGTTCCAGAACTTTTTATGGTAAACCTCAGGAGTTAGTTGGTACTTCTTTATCAGGGCCTGTTTGATGGCCTCATAGTCTCCATCTTGGACTGGAGGGAGAGCAGCAAATACATAGTAACATAGTAACATAGTTATTAAGGTTGAAGGAAGACTTTAAGTCCATCTAGTTCAACCCATATCCTGTCCTAACCTGCCCTAACATGTTGATCCAGAGGAAGGCAAAAAAAACCCAAGTGGCAAACAGTAAGCTTCACATTGGGGAAAAAAATTCCTTCCCGACTCCACATACGGCAATCAGACTAGCTCCCTGGATCAACGCAGTATCTAGGAAACTAGTGAATATAGCCTGTAATATTATACTTTTCAAGAAAGGTATCCAGGCCCTTCTTAAATTTTAGTAAGGATTCACTCATTACAACATTAGACGGCAGAGAGTTCCATAGTCTCACTGCTCTTACAGTAAAGAATCTGCGTCTGTGATTATGGCTAAACCTTCTTTCCTCCAGACGTAGAGGATGCCCCCTTGTCCCCGTCACAGGTCTAAGAGTAAAAAGATCTTTAGAAAGGTCTTTGTACTGTCCCCTCATATATTTATACATTGTAATAAGATCACCTCTAAGCCTTCGTTTTTCCAAACTAAATAACTCCAAGTGTAATAACCTGTCTTGGTATTACAGACCCCCCAGTTCTCTAATAACCTTGGTCGCTCTTCTCTGCACACGCTCCAGTTCAGCTATGTCTTTCTTATACACCGGAGACCAGAACTGCACACAGTATTCTAAGTGTGGTCGCACCAGTGACTTGTATAGAGGTAAAATTATGTTCTCCTCATGAGCATCTATGCCTCTTTTAATGCATCCCATTATTTTATTTGCCTTGGCAGCAGCTGCCTGACATTGGCCACTAAATGTGAGTTTGTCGTCCACCCATACACCCAGGTCTTTTTCAGTGACAGTTTTGCCCAGTGTTTTACAATTAAGCACATAATTATACATCTTATTTGTTCTACCCAAGTGCATGACCTTACATTTATCCCCATTAAAGCTCATTTGCCATTTATCAGCCCAAGCTTCTAGTTTACATAAATCCTCCTGTAATATAAAATTATCCTCCTCTGTATTTATTACCCTGCAGAGTTTAGTGTCATCTGCAAATATTGAAATACTACTCTGTATGCCCCCTACAAGGTCATTAATAAATATGTTAAAGAGAAGCGGCCCCAATACTGACCCCTGTGGTACCCCACTGCTAACCGTGACCCAGTCCGAGTGTGCTCCATTAATAACCACCCTTTGTTTTCTATCCAGAGCTTTTCCTTTGAGCCCTGGGGTCAAATACCGGGCCCATTGGCTCTCAGGCAGCTAGTACTGTCGGCAGGCTTTCTCACATGCCTGCAGAAAAGTTTCCAAGTCTCCGTCCTTTTCCATCACGGGAAAGTGCTCTGGCCGGGGTTTAGGGGACTGGGCGTTGCTGGACTCACTGCTTCGTGCTGTAGATGGTACTGCCCCAAGTTAGGCCAGCGGCAGTTCATGGTCTCTCCGTGCATCTGAGCTTGGGCCTCAGCACCTCTGCCTCCTGGTCAGCTTGACGCTCGTCTCTCTCTTGGGCTTGCTGAATCAGCTGCAGACGTCTGTCCTGGTCGTCTTTTGAGCATTGTTGCAGAGCCAACTGCAGAAAGCGGTCCACGCTACCCTGGCTGCAAGTAGGGTCGGCCTGCACCAGTTGGACCTCTTGTTCAGTAACATCCATACTTTGGCTGGTCCCAGCCTCCCCTGGGCTCTGGTCCTGACCCTCTTCCAATTGCACCAGTTCCGCGACCATTTGGTCTTTGTTCTTGCCCGTGGGGTTAATCTACTTCGATGTGCACAGGGCAATAAGAGTGGCCTTGGACTGCTGCTTAGAAAATGCTTCTCCCAGCTTAACCATGGTTGCCAAATAAAAGATAGTACAGAAAAACAAAGAAAAAGTGTAGAGGTAATCGCAACACACAAAGTTTTGTCTCTGATCTAATAAACACTGAGTTTGTTCTCCAAAACTTTTTGCGCAGGGTCCTCGCAAGAACCGTGCAAGTTTTTAGTGAGAGGAATGATTGCTAAAACCAGATCACTAATGCTCTATTATCCCACCCCTCTGCCACCAATATGTCATGAACTGGGGGGTGTTTGGTTGCCCCCAGTTCGTTCAGGGGATTTATGATATCCAACTTTCCAGTTCCGGTTTGGAACCTGCAGCTCTCTGGCGCCCCCCTTACCATCAGGTCAGTCAGAGAACTGCACTTAGGATAAGTAGTCACTAGAAAGGCTGCCTTGCTGTGTACTGGCTATTGGGCACGCTGCGGAGAGGGCGATATAACTATTCCCAGTCTCAGGCGGGAAATACACTTAAAACTGTTCGTCACTGCCAGGGTCTTCCCAAAAGCCCAGAACACTTCGCTGCCACCAGCTCCTGGTTTAATGATTAATATCGAGTCAGGAGCCAACCCAATCAGTAGCGTTGACTTAGTTCGGAGGTCGTAGCAATAAGTATTAGAGCTAGGAAAACCAAACTAGTAAATATTATAGCTTTTACTTCAAAAAGAAATAGGCAGTGTTTACAAAAAATATAAAAAAAGTAACAAATGAGACAATCTACAATATATACAGACAATTACAAAACAAAATGGATTAAAGATGAGGAATTACATAGTTCAGTTACAGGCACACCATGTGGAGGTGGGGAAGGGGCACCTTCCCCAAGGGACGATGGTACATCAGTACAGCCTCCTAGCTGACACCCCAGGCAAATGACCCCCTCCTAAATGAGCCTCATTATCTTATACCCTCTGTCCATGACATCACTGAGGGGGGCGGAGCTATGGGATGTACTCCGCTTTTTCAAAGTTACTAAAACTTACTAAAAGCTCATAACCGTCATAACTCGGGCTGCGAGGCTTGTAGGATGTTGGCAAGACTCATTCTTCCGAGTATGAGATTGGCGTTAATTTGAGCTCAAACATAAAGTAGTTGTATGACCTGGTTGAGGAGAAATCCATTTCTTGGATTCTGCTGTTCCCGGAGCTTAGAAAACTCGCTGGTGTGTGGTTCTACCGATGCACATTCCAAATGTAAGTTTTCTATTTCTGTGAATATTCTGTGTTAATATATTTGGTTTTTAAGGAACACTACTAGGACAAAGAGGTCTTGGTTTGACATGTGCTTCTGGCTGCATTTTACTTTCAGTTTCCCAGCTGTATGCAGGAGGGAGTTGTGAGGAGAATCACTCACACATTCCCGAGGGAGGGGGGAACTGAAAAGGGGATTGTTGCTGCAGCATGTGGACCTTACACAAACCTAATGGGGGGAAGGGAAGATTGTGTGTCCCAGTAAATGCAGTGGAAAGTTCTCGAAGTGTACTTAGTATATGAGCATATTCATATTATCGTGACACTCCTGCGTTCCTTTCCTCTCTTTCTCTTGTGTTCCTTTCCTCTTTCTCCTGCGTTCCTATCCTCTTTCTCCTGTGTTCCGTTCCTTTTTCTCCTGCGCTCTGCTCCTTTTTTCCTGTGCTCCTTTCCTCTCTTTCTCCTGCTCCCCTTTCCTCTCTTTCTACATCGTTCCTTCTCTTTCTACATCGTTCCTTCTCTACATCGTTCCTTTTCTTTCTCCAGCGTTCCTTTTCTTTCTCCAGCGTTCCTTTTCTTTCTCCTGTGTCCTTTTCTTCTTTTTCTCCGGCGTCCCTTTCCTTTCTTTCTCCTGCGTCCCTTTCCTTTCTTTCTCCTGTGTCCCTTTCCTCTCTTTCTCTTGTGTTCCTTTCCTCTTTCTCTTGCGTTCTTTTTCTCTTTCTCCTGCGTCCCTTTCCTTTCTGTCCCTTTCCTCTTTCTCCTGCACTGGTCTTTCTCCTTTGTTTCTGTCCTCTTCCTCTTGCATTCCTTTCCTCTTGTGTTCTTTTCCTCTTGCGTTCCTTTTCTCTTGCGTTCCTTTTCTCTTGTGTTCCTTTTCTCTTTCTCCTGCGCTCCTCTCCTTTTTCTCCTGCGCTCCTTTCCTCTTTCTCCTGCGTTCCTTTCATTTCTCCTCTTTCTCCTTTTTTCATTTTCTTGTTCTCCGCTCTTTTATTCTTTTCCTTCATTTTTTCACTCTTCCCTATTCTTTATTCCCTGTTTTTCATTTTCTTCCTTCTTTCTCTTTCTTCCTCTCTTCCCCTTTTCTTTCTCCTTGTTCTCTTTTTTTTTTCTCGCTCTGTCTCCCTTTATATTTTTATCCTTTCCTCTCTCTTTCTTTCTATCTTGCTTCCACTCTCTTGTTTCTTTTTCTTGCTCTCCATCTTTCACTTTCTACCTCTTTCCCTTTTACTTTCTCTTTCACGCTCTCTCTCCCTTTTACTTTCCCCTTTACTCTTCTCCTTTTTCCTCTCGTCCCCTTTCTCTTTTACTCTTGCTCTTTCTTTTCCTCTTTATCTTTTTTAACTTCCTCTTTCTCGCTTCCGCTCCTCTTTTTCTCTTGATTCCGGTCTTCCTCTTGCTCTTCCTGTTTCTCTTCCTCTCTGTTCCCTCCTCTCTTCCCTCCTCTGTTCCCTCCTCTCTTTCCTCCTCTTCCCTGCTCTCTTTCCTCCTCTCTCTTCCCTTTCTGTCTTCCTCTTTCCTCCTCTCTTCCCTGCTCTTTGCTCTCTCTTCCCTGCTCTCTTTCCTCCTTTCTTCCTTTTTCTCTCTTCCTCTTTCATCCTTTTTCTACCTCCCTTTCGTCCTTTCTCTCTCTTTTGTCCTCTTTCTCCCTCTTTCTCCCTCTATTCTTGTATTCTTGTCTCTTTTACTCTTTATCTGTTCTCTTTTTTCTCTCTTCCGTTTTCTCTCACTCTCTTCCTTTGTTCTCTCTTCCATTATCTTTCTCTGTGTCTCTTTTTCCTTTTCTCACTTTCTCTCTTCCTCTTTCTCTCACTATCTTCCTCTTTCTATTCACTCTTGTTTCTTTTTTTTCTCCTTATTTGCTTCCTTTCCTCTCTCACTTCATGTTTTCTCTTCCCTTCCCTATTCCTCTCTTCTTCTTTTTCTCTTGCGCTAAGTCTTTCTTCCCCTGTCTTTCTCTCTCGATTCCTGTCTTCCTCTACCTCTTTTTCTCTTTTCCTCTTTTTCTCTCACCCTTCTCTGTTCTTTTTTTATCTTCTCTCCATGTCTCTTTTTTCCTCTTCTCATTTTCTTTCTCTCTCATTTTCTTCCTCTCTCTTCCTCTCTCTCTTCTTCTGTTTCTCTTCTTTTTCTTTCCTTCTCTTTTCCTCTTTCTCTTTCATCTTCCTCTCATCCTTTTTCTTCCTTATTTTCTCTTTTCTTCTGTTTCTCTCTCTCGCTTCCTCTCACTTACCATCTCTCTATCTAACTCTCTCTTCCTATTTTTGTTCTCTTTTTCTACTCTCTTTTTCTTTCTCAATATCTTGCTCTTTCACTTCCTCTCTGTTCCTGTCTCTCTCTTGCCCTCTCACTTCCTGTTTCTATCTTCCTCACTCTTCCTCCATCTCTCATCCTATTTCTATCTTTGTCTCCTTGTTTCTCTCAGTTCCTGACTATCTCTTCTTGTCTTTTTCTCTTCCTCTTTCTTTCTCTCGATCTTTCTTTTTCTTTCTCCCTTTTTATTCTCATCCTCTCTCTCTTCCTGTCTTTCTCTTCCTATATCTTTGTTGCTATTTATCTTTTCTCTTTCTCTCGTCCTCTCTCGCTTCCTGTCTATCTTCTCTTTTTTGTCTTCTTTCTTTTCTCTTTTCCTCTTGTCTTTTCCTCTCTTGCTTCCTGTCTTTCTTTTCCTTTCTTGCTTTCTCTCTTCCCCTGTCTTCCTCTCTCACTTCCTGTCTTTTTTTTCCTCCCTTCCTGTCTTACTTGCTTCCTCTCCCTGTTCTTCTCTTCCTCTCTCTCCCTCTGTCACTTCCTGTTTCTCTTCTTCTCTTCCTGTCTTTTTCTCTCCTTTCGCCCCCTCTTTGTCTGTCCATCTCTCTTCTCACTTCCTGTGTTTTTCTTTCTCTCTCTACATTTCTCACTTCCTGTCTTTGTTTTTCTCTTCTTGTGTCATTTCCTGTCTTTCTCATACCCTCTCCTGTTATGATTCGGTAACTGAGGAATGCAGGCAAAAAGGCAA
>VIAB01032242.1:19987-31013 GCA_009801035.1 Oophaga pumilio | reverse complement strand
TACTTGATATGGCATTTTTGGGGTGACAGATTCCCTTTAAAGTTCTGTTATACATTGTGTTTGCAATTATAATCTGTTCGACATATCTAGGTGGCTGCTCTTGTTCCTGATCTCCTTTTGGAGTCTCCCCTACTCTTTTGTATATAATTGACTTTTAATTATAATCAATAAAAATTATTATTTTTAATTTCCAGATAGCTTGTTTTCTCACTTCTTATCTAATGGTGGCCTTGCCTACTATAGATTATGTGTTGATCTTTACCAGAGTTGTGCCTGTGCCGCAGGCAACCTTTACCAAAGTTTTGCCTGTGCTGCAGTCAGCCTTTACCAGAGTTGTGCCCGTGCTGCAGTCTGCCTTTACCAGAGTTGTGGCTGTGCTGCAGTCTGCCTTTACCAGAGTTTTGCCTGTGCTGCAGTCTGCCTTTACCAGAGTTGTGGCTGTGATGCAGTCTGCCTTTACCAGAGTTGTGCCTGTGCTGCAGTCTGCCTTTACCAGAGTTTTGCCTGTGCCACAGTCTGCCATTACCAGAGTTTTGCCTGTGCTGCAGTCTGCCTTTACCAGAGTTATGCCTGTGCTGCAGTCTTTCTTTACCAGAGTTGTGTCTGTGCTGCATTTTGCCTTTACTAGAGTTGTGCTTGTGCTGCAGTCTGCTTTTATCAGAGTTGTGCCTGTGCTACAGTCTGCCTTTATCAAAATTGTCCCTGTGCCGCAGGCAGCCTTTTCCAGAGTTGTGCCTGTGCTGCAGTCTGCCTTTACCAGAGCTGTCCAAGAAAAAAAGGTAGCACACTGTAGCGCTATAGCTTGCAGACACAAAATATGAAAAATGAATTGCATCACTGCCTTAGAAATATGAAAAATTGAGAAGTCTTAGCGCATAAAATGGCCAATTTATGTGTACCAGGAAGCCACGTTAAGGCTCTTCTCGTATTCTCTTCATAGAGACCTCTATGGTTGTTTCCGGAACATTGCTGTGAGCGCCGCCCGGTGGTTGGCGCTCAAAGCAATGCAGTAAATCTGCTACATATGGACGATCTGCTCATCACCCATATGTAGCAGAGGCAATCAAGTTGTGCATGCTTCTAGCCTCGTATGGAGGCTATTGAAGCATGCAAAAGGTAAAAGAAAAAATAGTTTAAAAATTTTAAAAAATTAAAAAAAACCTAAAAGTTCAAATCACCCCCCTTTCGCCCCAATCAAAATAAAACAATAACAAAAAAAATCACACACATATTTGGTATCGCCGCATTCAGAATCGCCCGATCTATCAATAAAAAAAAGAATTAACCTGATCGCTAAACGGCGTAGCAAGAAAAAAAATCAAAACGCCAGAATTATGTTTTTTTTGGTTGCCACGACATTGCATTAAAGTGCAATAACGGGCGATCAAAAGAACGGATCTGGTATCCTTAAAAACGTCCGCTCAGCACACAAAAAATGAGCCCTCACCTGGCCCCAGATCACGAAAAATGGAGACGCTACAGGTCTCGGAAAATGGCGCAATTTTTTTTTCAATTTTTAGCAAACTTTGGAATTTTTTTTCACCACTTAGATATAAGAGAACCTAGACATGTTTGGTGTCTATGAACTTGTAATGACCAGGAGAATCATAATGTTTGCATTTAGTGAACCTAGCAAAAAAGCCAAACAAAAAACAAGTGTGAGATTGCACTTTTTTGGCAATTTCACCGCACTTGGAATTTTTTTCCCATTTTCGAGTACACTACATGGCAAAAACAATGGTGTTTTTCAAAAGTACAACTCGTCCCGCAAAAAATAAGCCCACACATGGCCATATTGATGGAAAAACAAAAAATGTATGGTTCTGTAAAGAAGGGATGCGAAAAGCGCAAAACCGAAAAAAGCTCCGGGGGTTAAGGGGTGATCATCAAAAATACAAATTGCCTAATAATTGTGCACATAGTGTACTGTGCACTCTGCACAGCTTCTACAGCTACGTGGGTCCTATATATTAGCTTCAGGTACAGGGTCCCATGCTCTGATACATAGGGCAAAAATATACAGAGGAGCAGTCTACTGCTTACAGGATACAAGTATATATTGTTGATTATTATTATAATTTATATAGCACCATATATACAGCAGATATCATTTACAGTAAAGAAACTAACAATGATAGACTGGTACAGAAGTAAAAGGACCCTGGAAAGTGTGATGGCATATATTGCAGTAGATAGATCATGTAGGGAAGATACATGAGAGGGAAGAAAGATATTGAGTTTAGATATGTTCGCATTGAACTTGAGAAAGTGAGAGGAAAAGAAGGAGGATATGGCTGATAGACACTCTGGGATTCTGGACAGCAGAGAGGTGACATCTGGGCCAGAGATGTAGATCTGAGCATCATCAGCGTATAGGTGATTCTGGAAGCCATGGGACTTTATAAGTTGTCCCAGGCAAAGGGTATAGATGGAGAACAGAAAGGGTCCTAATACAGAGCCTTGAATGAGGGTGGGGTGAGGAGGTAGTTTGGGAGTGGGAGACTCTAAATGTGCAGTTATAAAGTATGAGGAGATCCAGGATAGGGCGAGGTCTTTGAAGCGAAAGGAAGGAAGGATCTGTGGTAGGAGGCAATGGTCAACTGTGTTGAAGGCAGAGGACAGGTCTAGAAGGAGGAGTATAGAGAATTTTCTGTTAGCTTTTTTGTAAGTAAGTCGTTAGTAATTTTGGTCAGGGAAGTTTCAGTGGAATGATGGGGAAGGAAGTCAGATTGTAGGTTGTCAAAGGGTGAGTTAGATGAGAAGTGGGAGAAAAGTTGGGGGTGGACGTGCTGCTCAAGGAGTTTAGAAGCGAATAGGAGCAGCGATATGGGGCGATACATGGGATAGCCGGCAGATAGAGGGATGGCTTTTTTACAATAGGTATAATTGTGGAATGTTTGAAAGCAGAAGGGAAGATACCAGAAGTTAATGATAGGTTGAAAAGATGAGTTAGGGATGGGATGAGTGTAGTGGTGAGGTTGGGGAGGAGTTGGAACCAGATGGGGTCAAGTGCACAAGTAGTAAAGTGTGATTTGGAGAGGAGATGTTTGGTCATCTTATTTTTGAAGTGTGTGGCAAAGCCCTCAGATGAGATAAAGGAGGTTGGAGGGGGCAGTGGTGGGTGGATGAGGGAGTTGAAAGTGTTGAATTACTGCTTGGGGCTGTAGGATAAGGAAGATATAGGGTTGTAAAGTAGGCTTGTTTAACAGAGGTGAGGGCTAATTTGAATGTGAGTGTTGCTTGTTTGAAAGCAGTGAATTCATATGGTGAAGTCAAGGAGCTCTGTATATCAGAACACAGGACCATGTACAGTATCTGTGCTATATACAGTACACTGCAAAGCCGCTCTATATACATGCATTCTGTGTCAGCACAGAATCTCCATAGATGTCTCATATATTTGTGCAGTATATTATATAGACTCCAGTAGTCAATAATACAGCAGGACTTTCACTGTATACACTGGCCTTCCTTTTTTCTGTTCCCCACTGAGTACCGGTGCTATGGCAGCTCCCATCGACTGTAAAGGGACCGCACCAGAGAAAGAAAGAAGCAGGGAGTGCTGCAGTAATCCAGAGAGAGGGACCGCTGCAGAGAGTGAAGAGCCAGATGTGCGGCAGCAGTCCATGGAGGGAGTGCTTCGTCATGGGAGCACCAGCATTAAGCAGGCCAGCGTCCGTGCGGCAGCCCCTCCGCCAGCAGCAAGGATCAGAGAGGAGGAGACGTGCAGTGTGAACCCGGTGACTACCAAAAAGCAAGGCGCAGAGCGTTCCGTGTCCGTGAGTACAGCACACGTGCCACAAAAGCGTGAGCTGGAATAGGACAGACACTTGCACCCTGACTTTGCCAGTAAATATTTGCCGAACCACGTTGGGCTCTTACAGAACTGTGGCCAGTATTCTTGTCAGCTAATAAAGCAGGTACCAGTGAGTGCTCTGGTCCAAGAGCATCTGTACAGCGTAGGCCCACGCCCATGCTCTGCCACTGACAACAGAGACTGTGAGGAGAGTCGTGCAGGGGCCATGTCGGGCTCAGACAGTGCCGTGGCCCACATTCCTCCAGCCACATCAGTATATGGACTAGGAACCCAGTGGAAGGTATCGGAGACCGACTACTTCTGCCAGAAGACAGGCCATCGTTATCACCAGGACCTTCTTGGACAAGCACCGCGCCTGCTGTTGTCGGTGCTACTGACTTTCAGGGAGCATCTACAGTTGGAGAAACTTCAGACACCTTAAGTATAAAACAGAACTGTTATCTCTGCATAATATCTACACCTTAACTGTTTACTCATTGTTTAACCCTTTACTTGCCTGCGTGGAGTATTCCCCTGCTGAATAAAATTGTTTAACCCTTGCTCTGCCTCCTGCCAGTCACTGCATCCCGCAACCTGCAATGTACACTTGCGTAGCAATACACTCTGCAAAATAGGTATTATACTAAAAACTGCAACTGACCCTTCTGGTTCCTGTATACACTAGAGATCCTGACCAGGCAGTTCCCAGTGGTTCCTATGTGAGCAGAGATAGCCCTAACCACAGACTAGAAGATGGCAACTTGGACCTAAACTGTCTGAAAGGATATCGAGTTGCTTCACATTCCTCCTAAAGAACCGAAGGGCAGAGCGGAATGAGTCGACAAACAAACACAGGCTCAGGGGTTCGAACCCAGGAGCATGACACAGTGAACTTTATACACAGTGTTCATAACTATAAAAATCTAACCTGCTGCAATGCTCTACATATGAGGTGAAAAACAGCGAATCTGAAGAACTACACTACATTTGTAACTGGAGGTATATTTACTAATATTATTATTATACCTAGTACATATTGGGAAAGGATATTTGAGATGTGAATATCCCTTTAGGTTCACACATATTGTGAGCAGAGATCACATTGATTTATTGGGTATTTTGATACAAGTGGACAACCATGGCTTCTTCCAGACCGACATACAGTCAGGGCCAGAAATATTTGGACAGTGACACAATTTTCGCGAGTTGGGCTCTGCATGCCACCACATTGGATTTGAAATGAAACCTCTACAACAGAATTCAAGTGCAGATTGTAACGTTTAATTTGAAGGGTTGAACAAAAATATGTGTTAGAAAATGTAGGAATTGTACACATTTCTTTACAAACACTCCACATTTTAGGAGGTCAAAAGTAATTGGACAAATAAACATAACCCAAACAAAATATTTTTATTTTCAATATTTTGTGGCGAATCCTTTGGAGGCAATCACTGCCTTAAGTCTGGAACCCATGGACATCACCAAACGCTGGGTTTCCTCCTTCTTAATGCTTTGCCAGGCCTTTACAGCCGCAGCCTTCAGGTCTTGCTTGTTTGTGGGTCTTTCCCTCTTAAGTCTGGATTTGAGCAAGTGAAATGCATGCTCAATTGGGTTAAGATCTGGTGATTGACTTGGCCATTGAAGAATGTTCCACTTTTTTGCACTCATGAACTCCTTTGTAGCTTTGGCTGTATGCTTGGGGTCATTATCCATCTGTACTATGAAGCGCCGTCCAATCAAGTTTGCAGCATTTGGCTGAATCTGGGCTGAAAGTATATCCCGGTACACTTCAGAATTCATCCGGCTACTCTTGTCTGCTGTTATGTCATCAATAAACACAAGTGACCCAGTGCCATTGAAAGCCATGCATGGCCATGCCATCACGTTGCCTCCACCATGTTTTACAGAGGATGTGGTGTGCCTTGGATCATGTGCCGTTCCCTTTCTTCTCCAAACTTTTGGCTTCCCATCATTCTGGTACAGGTTGATCTTTGTCTCATCTGTCCATAGAATACTTTTCCAGAACTGAGCTGGCTTCTGGAGGTGTTTTTCAGCAAATTTAACTCTGGCCTGTCTATTTTTGGAATTGATGAATGGTTTGCATCTAGATGTGAACCCTTTGTATTTACTTTCATGGAGTCTTCTCTTTACTGTTGACTTAGAGACAGATACACCTACTTCACTGAGAGTGTTCTGGACTTCAGTTGATATTGTGAACGGGTTCTTCTTCACCAAAGAAAGTATGCGGCGATCATCCACCACTGTTGTCTTCCGTGGGCTCCCAGGTCTTTTTGGATTGATGAGTTCACCAGTGCTTTCTTTCTTTCTCAGGATGTACCAAATTGTAGATTTTGCCACTTCTAATGTTGTAGCAATTTCTTGGATGGGTTTTTTTCTGTTCTTGCAGCTTAAGGATGGCTTGTTTCACCTGCATGGAGAGCTCCTGTGACCACATGTTTCCTTCACAGCAAAACCTTCCAAATGCAAACACCACACCTCAAATCAACTCCGGCCCTTTCATCTGCTTAATTGAGAATGACATAACAAAGGGATTGCCCACACCTGTCCATGAAATAGCCTTGGAGTCATTTGTCCAATTACTTTTGGTCCCTTTACAAACAGGGTGGCACATGTTAAGGAGCTGAAACTCCTAAACCCTTCATCCAATTTTAATGTGGATACCCTCAAATGAAAGCTGAAAGTCTGGACTTCAACTGCATCTGATTTGTTTTGTTTAAAATTCATTGTGGTAATGTCTAGAACCAAAATTAGATAAATGTTGTCTCTGTCCAAATATATATGGACCTAACTGTATACTGCATTTCACATCTTACATACCATGTTTGCTCATGCAGAACATTTGATTTCCATTATTCCGGTGGTCCAATTTCTACAAACTAGGAGGATCTGTTCCAGTGACAAGTTAATTGAGAGACAAGCAAAACATGTGAAAATCAGGTTCTGGGACCAAGGATATAACAGCCATGAAATCAATCAGGCATACACCAGAGCAACACATAGTAAACTACCCTCACTACTACAAACAGGAGTACCCTCACTACAACATTAACTGAGGTAAAATGCATTTTAGACAGAAATTTGAGGAGTGACTACATGGTGAATACAATGAAAAACACATTTAACAGTTTTACTTCTGGACAACTTTTTGAGAAAATATTCCTGACCATAAGTCATGAGAAGCAATGGAATGTAACTGAAAGGGAGAAGATACAGATTGGATATTAGAGAAAACTTGTTGACAGTGAGGGTGATTAATGAGTGGAACAGGCGGCCAAGAGAGGTGGTGAGTTCACCTTCAATGGAAGTCTTCAAACACAGGCTGGACAGACATCTGTCTGAGATGGTTTAGTGAATCCTGCATTGAGCAGGAGGTTGGACTCAATGACCCTGGAGCCCCTTCCAACTCTAACATCCTATGATTCTAAGTCACCTTTAGAAGGTCTAAGAACTTGTGAGATATATTGGTGCACATGGGAGTAAATATTCCAATTCTACTAATAACCAGAAATAATAACTTAGTAATATACAAATGATTACACTGACACCAACAGTGGTTTATTATGGCTGCATTGTTTTATTATAGTTTACACCAAAATAAATTAATATTACCAACAACTCAAGTTTAATAACCAAAGATAAATGTAAACATATCCACCCAGAATTAATGCGGGTAACTAGGCCCACTAATAAAGCAAAAGGGACAAAGATATTTGAGAGGAAAGGGAGAGTAGAGCTTCTTCAAGGTGTGCTCTTCTGAGGTAACTGGACAGGTCCTGACAGAAATGAAGGCTATAAGTAGATTTCAGTTTCCTGCCACTGGACTCAGGAACCAATCAAAATCCAGGAAATCCCTGACTGGAATCTTCTGTAACTGCTCAGGCAACACAGGCTTAGTTACCCAGTTAAAAGACTCAAACAAGTACAATATATTAATAAGCAATATAAATGTATTCATACAACCATTTGTCACAATAATTCCATGTGTCCACAAGGTTTATGACATGTGGTTTTACAATCAGCCTAAGGCCGGGGTCACACTTGCAAGAGCAATGCGAGAAACTAGCGCGAGTCTCTCGCCTCAATACCCGGCACTGCCACCCGCACCGGAGCGTTCAGCTGCATAGAAATACATGCAGCCGCACACTCCGGTCCGAGTGCGGGTGGCAGTGCCGGGTATTGAGGCGAGAGACTTGCGCAAGTTTCTTGCATTGCACTCGCAAGTGTGACCCCAGCCTAAGGGTGATAACTGTGGCTGCATTTTTGGGTTCAAGGGACCAAAGTGGTGCTGCACCCCAATTGGAAAATGTTTATATAGCATGTTATAAGAGTCAAACATTTTACTGATTCCGGAAGGTCTGGCACATATTTAACCCCTTAGTGATAGAGCCAATTTGCTACTTAGTGACCGTGCCAATTTTTACAATTCTGACCACTGTCAATTTATGAGGTAATAACTATGGAATGCTCTAGCGGATCCCACTGATTCTGAGATTGTTTTTTCGTGACATATTGTACTTCATATTAGTGGTAAAATTTCTTCGATATAACTAGTGTTTCTGAAAAAAATTGAAATATGGCGAAAATTTTTAAAATTTTGCAATTTTCAAACTTTCATTTTTTTGTTCTTAAATCAGAGAGTTATGTCACACAAAATACTTAATAAATAACATTTGACACATGTCTACTTTACATCAGCACAATTTGGGAAACAAATTTTTTTTTTTTAGGAAGTTATAAGAGTTAAACGTTGACCAGCGATTTCTCATTTTTACAACAAAATTTACAAAACCAATTTATCAAGGGACCACCTCACATTTGAAGTCACTTTGAGGGGTGTACATGACAGAAAATACCCAAAAGTGACACCATTCTAAAAACTGAGCCCCTCAAGGTGATCAAAACCACATTCAAGAAGTTAATTAATCTTTACGTGCTTCACAGGACCTGAAGCAATGTGGAAAGAAAAAATGAGCATTTAACTTTTTTTCACAAACATTTTAATTCAGAACCAATTTTTTTTATTTTCACAAGTGTAAAAAGAGAAAATGAACCACAAAATTTGTTGTGCAATTTCTCCTGAATACGCCAATACTGCATATGTGGGGGTAAACCACTGTATGGGCTCACAGAAGAGCTCGGAAGGGAAGGAGCATCATTTGACTTTTTCAACGCAGAATTGGCTGGAATTGAGATTGGACGCCATGTCGCGCTTGGAGAGCCCCTGATGTGCCTAAACAGTGGAAACTCCCCAATTCTAACTCCAACCCTAACCCTAACACACCCCTAACCCTAATCCCAACCCTAACCATAACCTTAACCATAACCCTAACATCAATACACCCCTAACCCTAATCCCAACCAAAACCTTAACCACAACCCTAACCCAAACACACCCCTAACCCTAATCCCAACCCTAACCATAATCCTAACCAAAACCCTAACACCAACACACCCCTAACCCTAATCCCAACCCTATTCCTAACACTAACCCTAATCCAAACCCTAACCCCAAATGTATCCCCAACTCTAACCCTAACTTTAGCCCCAACCCTAAGCCTAACTTTAGCCCCAACCCTAAGCCTAACTTTAGCCCCAACTCTAACTTTAGCCCAACTCACTTTAGCCCAACTCTAACCCTAATGGGAAAATGGAAATAAATACATTTTTTTAATTTTATTATTTATTCCTAACTAAGGGGGTGACAAAGGGGGGTTTGATTTATTATTTTTTTATTTTGATCACTGTGATAGGGTCCATCACAGTGACCAAAATGAACCAATAGGAAAAATCTCCTATTGTTGCCGGGTGCCAGCCGGCAGATCTCGGCGGGAGAACTGTGCATGCGCCTGCCATTTTCTTCCCGGAAGAAGATGCCGGTGGCCGTTGAGGGAAGCAGGAGGGTTCAGGGACACCGGGAGGTAATGGGGAGGTGATCGGGGGACGCTATTTCTCTCCTCTGATGTGAGGCCGCCGTTATACCATTAATATTGTCCATGAGATATTCATGGTTGTTAAAATATTAAACTTTCTAGAAAAATATTTAGAATTGAGAATCCTCAGTGGTTGATACCTTTTAATGGCTAACTGTAAAGATGGTAACAAATTGCAAGCTTTCGAGACTACTCAGGTCTCTTCATCAGGCCAAGACTAAAACAAAATCTGGAGAATCACATACTTATACACAACACAGCACAGAAACAATGCAATAGATAAGACAAATGACGTAAAGCAGAACTGTCAATATGGGAGATAGAGATGAACATAAATATTGGAACAGTTCATAGATAAGGAGTGTGAAAGTTTTATTGCCCTCTGATTGGGGTCTGGTAATGCTTTGTGATACAGGAAAGATGTATATCTTAGTACCGTGTTAGCCAGTAGATAGAAAAATTCCTTAATTGATGTAAAAGGCCATAAATCCATGTGATAGGTTCATTCCAGCATTGAGAGTGTCAAAGGTCATCATCAGTTTGTATTCACAAACTCTCCTGTGTCTTTGAGATGTGAAATTACCTTTCAGTACAAGTAATTTCATGTCCATGGTGCTGTGATCGGGCATACAAAAATGTTTGGCCACAGGTAGATCCATTCTCTTTTCTCTTATTGTGTGGCGATGAGAATTCATCCTTGTTCTCAGTTTTTGCCCGGTCTCCCCCACATACAGACCCCCAGTTAGACATTTAGTACATATAATTAGGTACACTACATTAGATGTGATGCAGCTGAAAGTACCTGGGATCTTGTGCATCTAAATCCTCAAAGTGTGCACATAACCCTATAGTTTGGAGTTTACACATCCAGAAGTTGTCTATTCTTTTGAGTAAGTTGAATCTATTTTTTGCATGTTCTGGCATATGATCTATAGGTGTTATAGGTATTGGATTATTATGGTTGCGGTGGAGGGGTGTACAATATCTAGATTGGCTTCAGTTCCGTGAATGTATTTTTAATTTATGATTTATGTTTATTTAACCTATTGCGTAGAGTTTGAGTTGTTCTATCTATATATTATTTATGGCAGCAGCATGTTATTAGATATGTAATGTAGTAGGACTAGCAGGTTGATTTGTGTTTGTTTTAAATGTTTTGTTGGTATGTTGGGTAGTAAATGTCTGGGTATTATTGAAAATTTTGCCACTTAGGCATCTGGGAATGTTGCACTTGGAACTATTATTATTATTATTATTTATATAGCGCCATTAATTCCAT
>VIAB01032241.1:11831-21867 GCA_009801035.1 Oophaga pumilio | reverse complement strand
TTAGGTCAATTAGGATTACCATAATTATTCATATTTGCCAAATGACAGAATAATGAGAGAAGATGTTTTAATGCATTTTTATTACTTATTCCAAAGTCAGAAGTTTACATACACTAAGATTACTATACCTTTAAACACTTCTAGACTGTCCATATGCACACCTGAAACACTCTGATTCTTTGTGCAGCATCATGGGAAAGTCTAAAGAAATCAGCTAAGATATCAGGAAGAGAATTGTGCACTTGCACAAGTCTGGCTAATCCTTGGGTACAATTTCAAGATACCTGAAGGTGCCTCATTCATCTGTACAAACAATTATACGGAAGTACAAACAAGATGGGAATGTCCAGGTATCATACCGCTCAGGAAGGAGATGGGTTCTGTGTCCCAGAGATGAACGTGCTTTGGTCCGACATGTGCATATCAACCCAAGGACAAAAGCAAGAGACCTTGTGAAGATGAGGGCAGAAGTTGGTAAGATTGTGTCAATATCCACAGTGAAAAGAGTACTATATCAACATGGGCATAAAGGCCACTCTTCCAGGAAACATAAAAAATCCAACTTAATGTTTGCAAATGCACACATGAACACAGACCTTAATTTTTGGAGATATGTCCTGTGGCCTGATGAAACTAAAATTGAACAGTTTGGGCATAATGACCATCGCTATGTTTGGAGGAAAAATAAGAAGAAGCTTGGAAGCCTGAGAATACCATCCCAACTGTGAAACACATGGGTGGCAGCATCATGTTTTGGGGTTGCTTTGCTGCAGGAAAACTGCAGTTTAGCTTTTTTTTTGTCTCTGTGTCAGCAGTGGGGTCCCTCTGGGTCTCCTGCCATAGCGATTCATTTAATTGAAATGTTGATGGATAGATTGTGATGACACTTATGCACCCTAAGCCTGCAGGACAGCTTGAATTTCTTTGGAACATGATTAGGGCTGTGTCACGGTAGGCGGATGCGGCATAGCTTGCCTAGCTAGACTATGCTCTCACACCGCCAGGCCACGACGATGTGGGGTTTGCGTCCCAGGTGGTAATAGAATGTGAACACCACTGGACCACAGGGGGGACCCGGGTCTACCCAGACTAGGGAAGGGCAGTAATCTGGGAAACACACCGCTAGCACAGCCTGTGGGTGAGGTGCCTCCGGTAGGTTACCAAACAGTGAGATATAGCGTAGAAAACCGGGCACACTCAGGAAGTGCAATGTGAAGGATTTTTTATTGTGTAATACATACAGTAGTCACAACAAATGTTTCGGTCTAAACAAGACCTTCATCAGTGTGCTACAAAACAGAAAATAATATACATGAAAATAAACGGTACAAAAATAATATGTATATAAAAAGAAAGTATATACAATACCAATAGATTGCACAATGTGAGATGTCAGATATGCAGTTCATATAAATTAATACATAGGGCTATGGTTTAGTATGGAGGCTGAGGACTCCAGAGAATAAGACAATAAGAGCCGATGTATATCTCTTAGGATATGATGGAAAGAACATACCTAAAGCGTGATAAGAGTGCTGAGGGAACTATGTGTACAGTATTCACACAGTAGGTAAGCTGTAATGTACCGTTTATTTTCATGTATATTATTTTCTGTTTTGTAGCACACTGATTAAGGTCTTGTTTAGACCGAAACGTTTGTTGTGACTACTGTATGTATTGCACAATAAAAAATCCTTCACATTGCACTTCCTGAGTGTGCCCGGTTTTCTACGCTATATCTCACGGTTTGGTAACCTACCGGAGGCACCTCACCCACAGGCTGTGCTAGCGGTGTGTTTCCCAGATTACTATACCTTTATGCTTAGCACGCCTCACTGGGGCCATGTTCTCTCTTACTTTTTCATACAATCCAGAGGAGACTTCCACTATAATTGCCTTGTCAAAAATTTCCATTGACTTTCTTAAAACCGCACCAAGCGAAACCAGGGGTCGGGATCTTGAGCGTGAGCTCCGCCACTGCACTAATCTTGAATTACATGGTGCTACACTCACAGAGTACCTTAAGGCACAAAGAATTCCCCGGGGTCTTGGGGTACCTCTCGGCCCTTCTCTATTTAGTGATTCGTCCGAGTTTTGCTCCAAGTTTGAATTAATTCTGAACAAATGTTCTTTTGATTTGATGGTACTCACATTGGAACACCTGCACAAGGAGATCGCCAACTGCCAGGAACGCATTAAGAATCTTGAACTTCAACTAGCATCCACTTGCTCCCCAGAGGACCTCAACTCCCTCAAATCCAAAATCAATTCCAATATCACCCAACACCGACGGGATACCGAACAAAGGAAGAGGGCAAAATTTCAGTGTGACCAAGAGGATTATGAACTCGATAGAATTTATAGATGGCGAGACAGATCCGGGCCAAAGAAATCCTCCTTCAAACAAGGGTACCGGTCCTCTACTGACCAATCCACATCTGGATCAGACCAGGAGAGAGTGGATCGAAACCCTATTCCTTTTTTAGGTCGACCACGGAGGTCCCAAAGAAGAAGAGGACCCACCGGGGCTTCAGACGGCCGCAGGAACGACTCCATACGCACGACACGATCACAGGTACAGACTCCCTGGTGATCAATATATCATCTATTTCATTGGGCATTGCTGAACACCGGGTCCTGGAAAAAGGCCTTTCCTTTCGCCCAAGCTATAAGTGTAACACTTTCCAACTAGATATGGACCTCCAAAAATTCTATAGGTCATTACGTCTCAAACTGCATTTTGCCGACTCTGATTCCACCACTACTGGCACTGCTTCGCCTATAGACATCACCCAATCTACATTACTTACGGCAGCTAGTCTTGGTCTCCGTAACAAGTCTACCTATAGGCCTCCTAATGGCTCACATGCCTTGGAAGCCTTTATACAATTTGTAGATGATTCATTTCAGAAATTAAGGCGAGATACAGAAAGGGGTTCCTTACGTTTTCCCACCAACCTCTCGTCATTAGACAGGCTCTTAGATCCCTTCAGGACAATAGCAATATCATAATCAAGCCAGCTGATAAAGGGGGCGCCATCGTGGTTATGGATAAATCCCATTACCTTACTGAAGCTCAATGCCAATTGAATGATTCAACCACATACCAAAAATTATCACAGAATCCCACCTCTGAAATAAAATCCTTAATTTATAACACTCTTGAACAATATACTGCCAGAGGTATCCTTGACAATAAAACCTGTGAATTTCTTTCTAAACAACATCCAATTATCCCAGTGTTCCACATACTGCCAAAGGTACATAAGAACCTGCAGAATCCTCCAGGGAGACCTATCGTGGCCTCCACGGACTCTATTCTTTCTCCCATTTCCATCTTTTTAGAGAGGATTCTCACCCCCCTAATCAAGGAAACCACCTCATTCATATTAGACACAGGCACCTTCCTTTCAGTCATTAAGGAAATATTCCCTATCCCAAGTGATACGTTCTTAGTGTCCTTTGATGTTAAGGACTTGTACACATCCATCCCCCACACAGAGGGCATACAATCTACACGTCACCTTCACTCTCTCATCTTTGGAACCAGCCCATGTTGACTTATGCTGTGATCTATTATCTATTGTCCTCACAAAAAACTTTTTTCTGTTTGGTGACACCTTCAATCTACAGTCGAGAGGCACAGCGATGGGCTCAAATGTACGCTAATGCCTACATGGCACACTATGAGGACTCAAAAATCTACTGCAATGACCTCTTCCGCACCAACGCTCTGGTGTGGAAGAGGTACATTTATGATATCTTTTGTATCTGGCGGGGTGATGTATCATCTCTGCAACAATTTTTCAACATACTGAAATCGTCTTGGCCAGGTCTCGATTTTACTATGTCTTATGACCCCAACAACATTAGCTTTCTCGACACCATGGTCTTGAAAGATGATCAGGGTAATCTCTCCACGGACCTATTCATTAAAACTACTGACGGAAACAGTCTTCTACACTACGATAGTTTTCACCCAAGCAATATGAAGAATTCTATTCCCAGATCACAATTGAAAAGACTCAATAGGATAGTGACCGATCCCACTACCCTTTATATTAGAACTGATGAAATGAAGTCCAAATTCCTAACGAGGGATTATCCCTCTAAAGTCTTACAAACTGATGGTCACACACCACGACCACATTCCCCAGAACCCTCTCATTGCATTCCATTTGTCCATCACTATAATCCCTCAGCCTATATTATTCACAAGACTATACGCAGGCACTGGCATCTCTTACAGGCAGCTCACCCACAAGTCGATTCATTTAAATACCCGTTTCTTCCCTGTTTCAAAAGGGCACGTAATATTCGGGATACTTTAATTAGAGCTGATATCGGTCCGTCTAAGACACATATTTCACAATGCTTCCTCAGTAATCCAAGAAATGGCACATTCCCCTGCTTGAATTGCAACCAGTGTGGTAATATTCTAAGAGGTGATTCCATTCCTCATCCTCACACAGGTAAAAGATATCCGATTCATAGATATTTTACCTGTGATTCCACATTTGTATACCTCATCAAATGTCCTTGTGGCCTTGCATATATAGGGGAGACAACCCAACGCATTAAAGACAGAGTGTCTAAACACAAATCCACCATCAGATGCCGGAATTCTCTACTCCCTATCCCACAACATTTCATTGACTCAGGACATAATGTCACCCATCTCAGGTTCCAGGTCATTGAACATGTTCCCCCACCACGAAGAGGGGGCGACAGAGTATCAATACTTAAGAAAAGGGAAGCGTACTGGATTCACACACTCCAGACATTGACACCTAAGGGACTGAATAGGGATTACGATTTGCAATCATTCATGTGACCACATATGACCTAGATGGTCCATAAACCGTCGGTCCCTCTCAGCTTGATTATTTTCTGGGTATATTGTAATCTACCATATATTTGTCTTAGTGTGGACATTTATTTGCTGTACCTGAATAAGGATTTATTATCTTGTACCATGATCAGATTAGCATATTGCTTACCATATTTATCATGATACTAATTGATTTTCTCTATATTACAGAGCTGCCTGTATTGAAATGCCTCATCTTCTTCTATTCCATCTATTCTACAATGTTCACACAGCCTGCGCTTTCACTAATCAGCTGTTTCATCACTCGTTCATCTTGTGCCGCTGATCACGTTCCATAACAACGCTCTCCGCTAAGCTCCACCCAGTACAGCGCTATTTCTATGCACTCCCGTCCACTGGAACGCATGGTATGCATACTTCCGGTCGGTGAACCGCATACATCACTTCCAGTTCCTCTCCACTCGCCTTCCACGCTGACGCTGGCTCACATGCGGTCACTACTTATAGCGCGACACTAGCGCTCTCTCTCTCAGCCTGACTTGCGGTGGATACCGCGTCCCTGGCTGCCTGCTCCTCTTTTCACCGGGTAAGCTTCCCCCTGCTTAATGTATTCACTGCAAATCACTGGCTGGCATCTGTACCCTCGCCCTCTGAGTGTCCGGTGTGACACGGCGATTACATGCCTTATGTCTAGCATCTATTATTCCAACAGATTCTATCTACCTTGGCACTTATTCTAAGCTGGCGCATATAACGCATGGGTATGTGATATAATAGCAAGCTATATTCCACTAGGTGTCTATGTATAATGTCTGTCTTATTCTCAGCCACCTTCCTCATTACAGCTTACCTACTATGTGAATACACATAGTTCCCTCAGCACTCTTATCAAGCTTTAGGTATGTTCTTTCCATCATATCCTAAGAGATATATATCGGCTCTTTCTTATTTTTGTTGACATTTGGAAAATCTAGTGTCTTATTCTCTGGAGTCCTCAGACTCCATACTAAACCATAGCCCTATGTATTAATTTATATGAACTGAATATCTGACATCTCACATTGTGCAATCTATTGGAATTGTATATACTTTCTTTTTTTATACATATCATTCTTGTACCGTTTATTTTCATGTATATTATTTCCTGTTTTGTAGCACACTGATGAAGGTCTTGTTTAGACCGAAACGTTTCCTGTGACTACTGTATGTATTGCACAATAAAAAATCCTTCACATTGCACTTCCTGAGTGTGCCCGGTTTTCTACGCTAGGGAAGGGCAGTGACCGGGGTCTGTGGCAGCTATGCATGTGGGAAAGGTGGTGACATGCAGGACAAGATGACACCGCACAACTTCAGGTATGAAGAAGCTTAAAGTTAACTAAATAAATTCACATACAGATAACAAGGCATTACAATGCTAGACTCCCGATTCCGCACATCAAGGAAGGGTGAACATCACTGGTCTCCGGACATCAGAAGATGGCAAGAGGTCATCACGGATTGATGCAGTCCAGGGTCATCTGGCACTGGCAACCTCTCTCTCAGGCCTCAGGCGTAGTGCAGGCACAGCAGGAGAACATCAGACACCGACCTTGGACAGATGTCATCACAGGATGAACCCCAGGGAACAGACAGGACATCTGGACACTAGAAAAACACGGACAGCACGGTTCCAGGAACACCACTATAGCAGCTCAGGACATTGGCTGGTCAAATCCAGGACTCACAGGCAGAGCCGTCACCAGGAAACAAGACTGGAGACTCCCCAGGAACACGGAGGAGGAGCCCGTCCAGGAACATGAGTAGACTGGAGACTCCCCAAAAACGCAGAGGAGGAGCCCATCCAGGAACAAGAGTGGGACCGACTCTGGAACACTGGCTGGACCACCAGGACCAAGGACTGGATATCAAGACACCGGCTGAACACAGGGACACAGGCAAGACACAGACAGCACAGGTCCAGGAGCATCGACATGGCAGCTCAGGACATTGGCTACTCAGATCCAGGACTCACAGTCAGAGCCGTCACCAGGAAACAAGACTGGAGAATCCCCAGGAACATGGAGGAAGAGCCCGTCCAGGACTCTAAAAGACTGGCTGGACCACCAGGATCATGGACTGGATATCTGGACACAGACTGGCCATCTAGGACAAAGGCAGGACATCTAGACTCCGTACAACAGACACGGCTCCAGGCAGGAAACGTCAGGACACAGGCAGGACATCAGAGACAACTGCAGGACTTCAGGGACACCGATACTACTTGAGAGACAACAACAGTACTGCAGAGACACCGACAGGACATAAAGCAGTGGACATCAGGCTCCACGCACCAGACAGCGGTCGTCAGGCTCCAGGCATCAGGCAGAGTTTGCCAGGATCCGGACATCTGACACGACCTAGAAAGGAACTCAAGAGGTGTGGTGCAAGCATGGCAGACTCAGACCGGAAAGTCACTGGGTGCATAGTTCCAGACACAGAAGGAATTCGATAACATCACACAGCAGGAATCCACATTCAAGGTATAGACTTTGGTGCCAACACATAGACAGGACGGGTCCAGGGACAAAGAAATCAGCTTTCCTAGAACGGATAGCTAGCAGAACAAGAGCTGAAGACTAGGCAGACCAGGAGCAACATGGAGAACCAAACACACAGGTTCAGAAACCTAAAGAAAAGCTCTGGCAATGCCCAACAGGGAAGAGGAATTTTAAATAGGAGCTGCCCCTCAGCAACAGGCTGGGTACAGCAATTCAAGTGCACACACTGCCCTTAATAAAAGCAGAGAAGATGTGGCCACGCGCACCCTTAGCACAGACAGAAACCAGTACAGCATAGCCAGCACAAGAACTGAGGCTTAGGGCACCTGGCAGCGGCTGCAAGCCTGGACACACATGGAAATTCATGCACCAGCTGCAGAGGACCTTGCAACCCATGGATAGCTTCCACAGTGGCAGCCAGGGACCGCACACACAGAGGGTCATGCAGTGAAGCCAAGACTCTGCAACACATGTACGGCTACGCAGCAGAGCAGGGAACTGAGCAGCATCCATACTCTTAGAACTCACCTGTTAGGTTTTTTCTATCTTGCTGGTCACATGACCTTTGTTGCCTATTTAATCCTGCTCCACCCTTCTGGCTTTGCTGGACTTCATTGTAATTTCTACTCTTAAGCTAGCCAGGTGCTTTGTTACCTTTCTACATTAGTTTTGCCTGGTCTTTTGACCTCTATGTTCTATGTTGTTTGTTTTTCTTTTTACTGCTACAACTTCTGTTAGGAGGTGTCCATCTTTTCTCCCAGTCCCTAGTTCTTGTAGGGATCCCGCCCTCGCATCTATAGGTCTTCGTACAGACTAGCTGAGGACTTTAGCGGGTCTGATCGCAGGATTAGGTTCCCCGTTACATCGTAGGGATCGAGCTTAGTTCTAACATAGGGACAGATATCCCTTTCTTTCCTTAGTGCTTGTAGCAGAACATAACACATACAGGTAACAGACAACAATACCCCAGCTGATTAGGGGGAAAGGAGCAAAGAGTAAGAGTACAGACATTGTACAGTAACGCAGGGGAAACAAGGCACAAACACACTGGCGTTACAGGCTACTTATTCACTATCTGGACTTCCCTGCGTTGCAACCTTCCATTAATTTTTCTCAGCCATCCACATCCAGTTCAGCTATAGTGCCATGGGTTGTAAACTTCTTGATTATGTTGCACACTGTGGAAAAAGGAGCATCAATATCTCTGGAGGTGGACTTGTAGCCTTGAGATTGTTGATTTTTCCAACAATTTTGGTTTTCAAGTCCTCAGACAGTTTTGTTCTCTTCTTCATGTTCTTCATGCTTAGTGTGGCACACACAGACACCCAATGCAAAGATTGAGTCAATTTTTCCCCATTTTTATCTGGTTTCAGGTGTGATTTTGATATTGCCCACACCTGTTACTTGCCACAATCATCACATACTTCAAACAAAGTTGTTTACCAACAATTTTGGAAAGGTACCAACAGTACGCTGTGCATACTTCGCCTACATTTCTTTGTTTTACTGTGTAAATAAGTCAGTCATAGAGTTTGATTGCAGGGAATTGTGCATTTTCCTGCTAAATTTAGGCAGTGTTTGTGATGACTGCAATGCTCACGTATGGAATAAAAGGGCAGAGAGTGCACAAGCTGATAACTCTCTCCCAAGAAACTACTGTGTAATTGTTTGTTTGGTAGGTGTGTGAACTAAGATATGCATGTAAAGTTAGCAGCCAACAGTCCTAGAATTTTATTTTGTATCATTCACTGTTTTGTTTTGCTTATATATATGGAACCAATACTATTGGTAGCAGCCAGTGATTTCAAACCTGCTTGGTGTGAACAGTGTCTTGGAGTACTTAAATCACCTGCATCTGCACCAGGAGATGACTATCCCATCAGCTAATTCCCGAACCTGTCACAATGTACAGTGCTCATATATAAATGAGTACACCCCCTTTGAAAAGCAACATTTGAATCAATATGTCACTGAGGACAAGAACAATTTCCAAAATTTTTATAAGACTGCGTTTCATAGAACATTTTTTAACCCATAACATGAAAGTTATGTTAAAAATAAAACTTTTATAAGAAAATGTTCAGTTTTAGTCAAATTGGTTGATGCAAAAATAAATACACCCCATATCAAAAACAACTGCATCTAGTATGTTATATGACCACCATGATTTTTAAGATTCCCACCAAGTTTTCTAGATATGGAATGAACAAGTTGTCGATATGTTATTATAAGATCTATCTTTTTCCATTCTTCAAGAACAACCTCTTTTGAAGCCTGGATGCTGAATGGAAAGTGATGTTCAACTTGTCTCTTCAGAATTCCCCATAGTTGTTTGATTGAGTTCAGATCAGGAGACATACTCGGCCACTGAATCGCTATTACCCTGTTCTTCAGAAATGCAACAGATGTGTGTTTTGGATCATTGTCATGTTAGAAAGGTACACATCTACCAAGGGTGTGATGGCACCATCTTCTATTTCAAAATAGAGCAGTACATCTGTGAATTCATGATATCATCAATGAAATGTACCTCGCCAACACCAAAAGCACTTATGCAGCCACACATAGAGAAACTATCACCATCATGTTTCAATGTAAGAATCATGCATTTTTCTAAATTCAGTTTACAACAAAATTTACAAAACCATTTTTTTTAGGGACCACC
>VIAB01032239.1:0-10449 GCA_009801035.1 Oophaga pumilio | reverse complement strand
AGCGTCCCTGCCTGGCAGAAGGCAGGGACGCCGGCGCTACAGACCCCTCAAAGTTGGTTCAAATGTGAGGTGGTCCCTAAACAAATGGTTTTTTACATTTTGTTGGAAAAATAAGATCACTGGTCAACTTTTAACTCTTATAATTCCTAACAAAAAATAGTTTAAAAATGTTGCCGATGTAAAGTAGACATGTGGGAAATGTTATTTATTAACTATTTTGTGTGATGTAACTCTGATTTAACTGCATAAAAATTAAGTTTGTGAAAAAAATGAAAAATTTGGAGAAAATTTAGCAATTTTCAAAGACAAGTCCTAGCGAAGAAATTTTACCCCCATCTCAGAATCAGTGTGAACTGTTGAAGCGTTCCAGACTGACACTGGTCAGAATTGTAAAATTTGGCCTGGTCAACAAGGGGAAAACAGGCTTGGGGGTGAAGGGGTTATGTTTGAAAGAATGAAAAATGTAAAATACAGTTGGCTTGCACATTCAGCTGTAGCAAGTAATGGTGCATTTGGTTTGTGTGCTCTGTCACCTGTTATACAGTACAAAATGCATTTGCAGAAGTGGCTAAACAGATTGTGAAATATAAAGTTCCTTGTTCTTGCGAGCGTCTTCTTGTATAAGAGATGTATAGTCTTATTTCCTTCTGATCATGTTGCAGATATAAGTTAATGTACTGCATTTTGTTAGGCCAAGTTAAGAGAAAAAAACTTAACCATTTTACAGATGGGTGCAAAAGTTAACTGCTATAGAAGCACTAACTTGACCTGACTAGAGCATGCTCACAAGGTCTATTGCAAGTCCTCTGGACACTGTCCTGTAGCTTATTATTGCGTCAGTGTGACTGTCCATTGTGCTGGCCCACGGGTTATTATTGGGTCAGTGTGACTGTCCGTTGTCCTGGCTCACGGGTTATTATTGCGTCAGTGTGACTGTCCATTGTGCTGGCCCATAGCTTATTATTGGGTCAGTGTGACTGTCTGTTGTGCTGGCCCACGTGTTATTATTGGGTCAGTGTGACTGTCTGTTGTGCTGGCCCATAGCTTATTATTGGGTCAGTGTGACTGTCTGTTGTGCTGGCCCACGTGTTACGGTATTATTGGGTCAGTGTAATTGTCCGTTGTGCTGGCCCATAGCTTATTATTGGGTCAGTGTGACTGTCTGTTGTGCTGGCCCACGGGTTATTATTGGGTCAGTGTGACTGTCCGTTGTGCTGGCCCACAGCTGATTATTGGGTTAGTGTGACTGTCCGCTGTCCTTGCCCACGGGTTATTATTGGGTCAGGGTGACTGTCTGTTGTGCTGGCCCACGGGTTATTATTGGGTCAGGGTGACTGTTGTGCTGGCCCACGGGTTATTATTGGGTCAGAGTGACTGTCCGTTGTGCTGGCCCACGGGTTATTATTGGGTCAGTGTGACTGTCCGTTGTCCTGGCCCACGGGTTATTATTGAGTCAGTGTGACTGTCCGATGTCCTGGCCCATGGGTTATTATTGGGTCAGTGTGACTGTCCGTCGTCCTGGCCCACTGGTTATTATTGGGTCAGTGTGACTGTCCGTTGTCCTGGCCCACGGGTTATTATTGGGTCAGTGTGACTGTCTGTTGTGCTGGCCCATAGCTTATTATTGGGTCAGTGTGACTGTCTGTTGTGCTGGCCCACGGGTTTTTATTGGGTCAGTGTAATTGTCCGTTGTGCTGGCCCATAGCTTATTATTGGGTCAGTGTGACTGTCTGTTGTACTGGTCCATGGGTTATTATTGGGTCAGTGTGACTGTCTGTTGTGCTGGCCCACGGGTTATTATTGGGTCAGGGTGACTTGTGCTGGCCCATGGGTTATTATTGGGTCAGGTTGACTGTCCGTTGTGCTGGCCCATGCGTTATTATTGGGTCAGTGTGACTGTCCGTTGTCCTGGCCCATGGGTTATTATTGCGTCAGTGTGACTGTCCATTGTGCTGGCCCATAGCTTATTATTGGGTCAGTGTGACTGTCTGTTGTGCTGGCCCATAGCTTATTATTGGGTCAGTGTGACTGTCTGTTGTGCTGGCCCACGGGTTATTATTGGGTCAGTGTAATTGTCCGGTGTGCTGGCCCATAGCTTATTATTGGGTCAGTGTGACTGTCCGTTGTCCTGGCCCACGGGTTATTATTGGGTCAGGGTGACTGTTGTGCTGGCCCACGGGTTATTATTGGGTCAGGGTGACTGTCCGTTGTGCTGGCCCACGGGTTATTATTGGGTCAGTGTGACTGTCCGTTGTCCTGGCCCACGGGTTATTATTGGGTCAGTGTGACTGTCCGTTGTCCTGGCCCACGGGTTATTATTGGGTCAGTGTGACTGTCCGTTGTCCTGGCCCACGGGTTATTATTGGGTCAGTGTGACTGTCCGTTGTCCTTGCCCACGGGTTATCATTGGGTCAGTGTGACTGTCCGTTTTCCTGGCCCACGGGTTATTATTGGGTCAGAGTGACTGTCCGTTGTCCTGGCCCACGGGTTATCATTGGGTCAGTGTGACTGTCTGTTGTGCTGGCCCATAGCTTATTATTGGGTCATTGCTGAAATGCTAAATCTGCTTTATACTTTCCTTGTAAGATTAGATCTCTCCTAGTGCTCATCTTTCTTGTGGCCCTTTTATGTGTAATCTGAGATAACTGTGTCTTTTTCCTTTTCTTTTTGGCAAGTCTTCCCACTTTAATATAGCCTGCCCCCATGGCTGACTTCCTTAATTTAGAGAATCCATGTGTCACTGTAAGTGAATATGCGCCCATGGCTCAGTGGTTAGCACTGCAGCCTTGCCCCGCTGGGGTCCTGGGTTCAAATCCCACCAAGGACAACATCTACAAGGAGTGTGTATGTTCTTGTGTTTGCGTGGGTTTCCTCTGGGTTCTCTGGTTTTCTCTCACACACCAAAGACATAGTGCTAGGGAATCTAGATTGTGAGCCCCAATGGGGACAGTGATGTCTAAGTGCTGTGGAATATGATGGTGCTATATAAGTGAATAAATCACAATTGACAAAGTGTGAATAGATTTTGCAGAATTCCATTCTCATTGTATATAGTTTTCTCAGTGACCACATGGAGTTTGTTATAAATCGGGTGCACAGCCTTTTTTGAACTGAGGGACATGTTCTCATATTCAAGAACTTCCAAGCGCTGCAGTATAACTTAAAGGGGTATTACCTTTTAAAAGATTATGGTATTTCATAAGTATATACCCTAAATATCTGATCCCTGAATCCCACTACCAGGACTGTCAAGTATCTGGAGAATTGGGGGGGCTTTCATCCATCAGTACTTTAGAGAGGAGAGACTGTACACATGTAGCTCTCTATTGAAAACTGTTTGTAGTACCTTGCTGCATTTCACAATTACCTTTTTAGAATAGATGTTGAGAGCTGCACTTCCCGATTCTGTGAATTTTTTTTTATGTCAACCAGCCAGGAAAATCTTGGTACCATCATGTAGAAAACATTTTACACCCTATCTGATACTAAATGCATATGGAGTTGACATCAATGTTGATCGGTCTATCCTGCATACCTTTTTAGGTCCTAATGTATTTTTTTGGTTGTGCTGAACCTTCTTAATTTAAGTTTGTTTGTTTGTTTTTTTTGTTTAGCCACACTGTGTACTCCTCGCTTCAAAAGAAAATTCTGCTCCTGTCAAGCTTGGTGGCTTTGGAGTTGCAATACAATTGGGCGAGTCTGGCTTAGTGGCTGGAGGTAAGTGCCTTTCTGGGTTGGGGGTGGTGCAGTCTACCCAATAATATCTTTGGGATTGTCTGGGACTAACACACTGATAACCTATGAGATCTGTCTGGGTCTGACACCCAGCACCCTCACAGCTGATATCTTCTCTGGCAGCGGCCATTGGTAAGCAATGCATGGAGCAGTACACTGCAGGGCCATACATTTAGTGTCTGTGGCCTAGTAATGAGTACTTATATCCTATGTAAGTATTCTGCTGCATGTATTGCTCACATCTGGCACCTGCCAGAGCAGATATCAACTGATAGTGGGGGTGCCAACTGTTCCCCACCAATCTCAGTGGTCCTATTTATGGGTAATCATGTTTAGTCCTGGACAACCTTTGGTCATGGCCAATGACCAGCCATACCCCCCTTCAGTCTGTTCACGAATATTCATTTCTTTTAAGTAGCGGCACACGTGACCGCCGACAGCAGTAGGAAGGCTCTGGCTGACACTGTGCTCGCTAGAGAGCAATGAACGCTCTCTGCGCGCACAGTCCCGGCATGCAGAGCATTGAGCATTCCGGCAGCTGTCCTTCGTGCAAGCATAGCTTGCCGTCACTGCCATGCGCTGCCTACAATCATTATGCAGCTGCTGGCATCGGAGCAGGACGCTGCGAGGGCGTGCAAGGAAGGTAAATGTAAGGGTTTGATTTTTAAATGTTTTCTGATGGGGCCATGCATACCAGGATAAGGAAAGGATGGGACCAATCATACCGGGTTGGGGGCCAATCATACCAAGATGCTATTAAAGAGAAATGAATATTCATTGGCCTCCACACCCATGGGCGTGGAATGCAGTATGAATATTCATTTCTCTTTAGCAGCGGGCACAGGAGTTAGCCGCAGCAGTCAGCTCCAGCCTCTGTGACCCGCTGCTCCACCGAAACCGCTCCCTTACCTCCCCACCATAGCCAGAGCTGGTACATCCGGACTATAAGACGCGCCCCCCATTTTCCTCCACATTTTTGAAAGAAAAAAGTGCATCTTATAGTCCGAAAAATGCAGTATACACTGATGTAAATGAGTCACATGCTCACTCTAGTTCAGTTTTATCTTGTACTCTGTAAAGGGTCTGAGTAAAGCTGAATATTATACCCTGTTGTTTTTATGTAACTTGGGTTATAAATCTTTGCACTTTCTGCTTCCATTAGGTCGAGTTGGAACACCGCACTTTATGGCTCCGGAGGTGGTGAAAAGAGAGCCTTATGGGAAACCTGTAGATGTCTGGGGATGTGGTGTCATTCTTTTTATCCTGTTAAGTGGCTGTTTGCCTTTTTATGGCACAAAGGAAAGATTATTCGAAGGCATTATCAAAGGAAAATACAAGGTAAGTGACTATCTTGTTTTTATGAGGGTGCCCTGCAGCTTTGTGCCTGCACCCAGAAAAATTGTATATTTTGCATCCAACTGCTGTGGTTTGCAATGCAATTTTGGCTTTTACTGGTGAAACACATGGAAACCGCATACAAACTGCCTGTACATGAGCACTGCTAATATCCATAAAGGCAGCATGGTGGCTCAGTGGTTAGCACTGTTGCTTTTCAGCGCTGGGGTCAAATCCCAACAAGGACTACATCTGCAAGGAGTTTTTGTGTTCCCCCCGGGTTCCAAAGACATACTGATAGGGAATTTACATTGTAAGCCCCAATGGGGACAGCGATAATGTCTGTAAAGCGATGCGGAATATGATAGCGCTATATAAGCAATGCAAAATAAATAAAGCTCAAAAATGCTTAGTCAGCTTGATTAGTAGACATTTAATTTTTTATTTTCCAGCTTGGAGAAATCCTGCCAGATAAATAGGGTATAGAAAAACAGAAATTGATGCCACTTTTCTTAAGATCTTGTTCACACGCTGTGTTTTTGCTTAATTTTTCCACGCTTTTGTCATGGGTAAAAAAAAGCTGCAATTTACAGTACCAGAAAAGTGAGTGTGTCCTTTCTTTCATCATTTTTCATCCATTTAAATAAAAGGAGTATTCCCATTTCCAAGAACCTATCCCAATATGTAGGAGGTGTAATAATATTAGCAAATACAGTGCCTTTCGAAAGTATTCGGCCCCCTGGAACTTTTCAACCTTTTCCCACACATCATGCTTCAAACAAAGATACCAAATGTACATTTTTGGTGAAGAATCAACAACAAGTGGGACACAATTGTGAAGTTGAACGAAATTTATTGGTTATTTTAAATTTTTGTGGAAATACAAAAACTGAAAAGTGGGGCGTGCAATATTATTCGGTCCCTTTAACTTAATAATTTGTTGCGCCACCTTTTGCTGCGATTACAGCTGCAAGTCTCTTGGGGTATGTCTCTATCAGTTTTGTACATCGAGAGACTGAAATTCTTGCCCATTCTTCCTTGGCAAACAGCTCTAGCTCAGTGAGGTTGGATGGAGATCGCTTGTGAACAGCAGTTTTCTGCTCTTTCCACAGATTCTCGATTGGATTCAGGTCTGGACTTTGACTTGGCCATTCTAACCCCTGGATACGTTTATTTGTGAACCATTCCATTGTAGATTTTGCTTTATGTTTGGGATCATTGTCTTGTTGGAAGACAAATCTCTGTCCCAGTCTCAGGTCTTTTGCAGACTCCAACAGGTTTTCTTCAAGAATGGTCCTGTATTTGGCTCCATCCATCTTCCCATCAATTTTAACCATCTTCCCTGTCCCTGCTGAAGAAAAGCCGGCCTAAACGATGATGCTGCCACCACCGTGTTTGACAGTGGGGATGGTGTGTTCAGGGTGATGAGCTGTGTTGCCTTTACGCCTAGCATATTGTTTGACATTGTTGCCAAAAAGTTCGATTTTGGTTTCATCTGACCAGAGCACCTTCTTCCACATGCTTGGTGTGTCTCCCAGGTGGATTGTTGCAAACTTTAAACAACACTTTTTATGGATATCTTTGAGAAATGGCTTTCTTCTTACCACTCTTCCATAAAGGCCAAATTTGTGCAGTGTACGACTGATTGTTGTCCTATGGACAGACTTTCCCACCTCAGCTGTAGATCTCTGCAGTTCATCCAGAGTGATCATGGGCCTCTTGGCTGCATCTCTGATCAGTCTTCTCCTTGTTTGAGATGAAAGTTTAGAGGGACGGCCGGGTCTTGGTAGATTTGCAATGGTATGATACTCCGTCCATTTCAATATGATTGCTTGCACAGCGCTACTTGGGATGTTTAAAGTTTTGGAAATCATTTTGTATCCAAATCCGGCTTTAATATTCTTCACAACAGTATCACGGACCTGCCTGTTGTGTTCCTTGGTCTTCATGATGCTCTCTGGGCTTCAGACAGATCCCTGAGACTATCACAGAGCAGGTGCATTTATACGGAGACTTGATTACACACAGGTGGATTATATTTATCATCATTAGTCATTTAGGACAACATTGGATTATTCAGAGATCCACAATGAACTTCTGGAGTGAGTTTGCTGTACTGAAAGAAAAGGGGCCGAATAATATTGCACGCCCCACTTTTCAGTTTTTCTATTTCCACAAAAATGTAAAATAACCAATAAATTTTGTTCAACTTCACAATTGTGTCCCACTTGTTGTACATTTTTGGAGAAGAATCAACATTTGGTATCTTTGTTTGAAGCATGATATGTGGGAAAAAGTTGAAAAGTTCCAGGAGGCCGAATACTTTTGCAAGGCACTGTACCTGTAATTAGAAATGTGGTATACTTCCTCATATTCACTGTCTCTTACCTCAAGCGCAGGGCATAGCAGCAGCTTAGGTATCCATGGTTACGACCACTCATATAGTGACAGATGATAGTGGTCGTTACCATAGAAGTCAAACCGTGCGTTACAAACCAACCTTTCGAAGTTTCTACGTGTAAGCTAATAAAATGTGCTAATACAGATTTTAATTATGAAAGCTGCTTCTGTTTTCTAGGTTCAGTGCTAGTCCTGATTTTCATGGAGTTCCACTTCCATGTTTGCTCCGCCATGAGCAGGAAGCTTTTTCCCTCTGCTGTGGGGATACACACCTCTGCAGTCAGTGATTACACATTTGTACTTTAAGGCCAGATAACCCCTTTAACAGCGCTACAAGTAAAACAAAGTATCGCATTAAAGATCGCAGTATAGATGGTAACTTACTGACCACTGGGACCTGAACTAATCAGCAGAATGATGATATCAGAATGGAGCGTCAGCTCAGATGCTTGAATGCTGCTCTACAGCCCCATAGGGAATGAGTGTCGGGCCGAGCATGTACGCTGCTGCTCCGTTCTTATAGGGTAAAGGTTCCCCATGTTTCTCAGTGTTGCAGGTCTTTGAGGTCAGTAGGTTTTCACTGATCACACCGATAGGTAATAACTTGTTTCACAATGGACAGCCCCTTTATTTATATTAGTAGATGTTACTTTTTTGTAAACCAACCAAATTAGCAAAGTTAATGCAATCATGCAATAAAGCTGATAAAATATAACCTTTACAGTGTTTTGGATGTTGTGGTTTCTGAACAAACTTCTTATTCATGAAATATTCTATCGCAGGACAGAAGTCATTGGTAGTCCGCTGATCTATATTTTCTGGTCAGTCTTTCTGTTTACTTCAGCAAGATTCTTGCCATAATTAGGAAACATGGGAGTCCTAAGTCTTGTGCAATAACCTCTTAATCTTACTGACTCAGACTTCTGTTTCCTCTATAAAGCGTTTAGTAAAAACCGATTGATCCTGATCGATCCCTTTTTTTTGTCGTCAGGTGTAGGCCATAGTCTTGGCGCTAGAAAGCAGAAGCCACCTCTGTAGGGAATAATCAGGTGATGGTGCAGCAAAAATCACCATCGATCTGTCACTCACCGTAACGAGAAATTGCTACTGGGCTGGATTCCATGTTTGTTGCCAATACATTTTTTTTTTCTTTCTCTTTTCTTTCGTTATGAACATGTTCTGAAATCGTGGCAAAACTGCAGTGTGTTTGCGATTGGTTTCAGAAAATTACTGGAAAAGTGTTGCTGCTATTTTTTCTGAAAAGGCAGAAACAAAGCATTAAATGTCTTGCAGTTATAGGGGTGAACCTAGCCTTATACATTTTTTTTTTCATTTTTATAAAACTAACAATGCTTTTTTTATTTAAACTGAATGTAATATTTGAGAAGAAAAATTCACATTTTTAACCAGTAGTTAGGTGTGTTGTATATTTATTTATTTTTTTCCTTTTTTATATTTTTAGATGAATCCCCGACAATGGAGCCATATATCTGAAAGTGCTAAAGACTTGGTGCGTCGCATGCTTATGTTGGACCCTGCAGAAAGAATAACAGTCTATGAGGCACTCAATCACCCCTGGCTAAAGGTAAGCTGCTGAAAGTGTTCAGCGCAGTCACTACATCACATTTGTGTACTTTTACCCAGTGTATTGACTACACTTCCCAGGATGTATATTGCCAATGTACCACTGAGACCTGAAGATTCCTGAATGCTGCTGTAAATTAGAATATAGGCTGCAATTCTGGACAGAAGTAATATATTTGCATCACAGCAAACGATTAAGCGGATTATTCACTTTCAATTACATTTCTCCCCTGGCTGCAGATTGTAGTAGTAATAATAATACAAGCTATACTACCCTTCCCTGGGTCCACTGGTAGTCTACGCCGATGTCTGACAATGGCTACTGTGCTGACATCATGTTGACGGTGTAGCTGCCATACAGTCAGCTTAGCGTTCCGTCTACTCAAAAGCCTCACTAGAGCCGTTACCGGTAACAGCATTAGAGGCTCACGGTGGACCTGGGGAAGGGGATTAAAGCGCTGTTTGTTTATAGCGAGCTGCAGCCACGGGAAGAATTTAATTGGACGGGAACAACCCCTTTGAGTCCACCAGCTGTAAAATAGGTTAATATTCCTATGAATTAAATAGACATGTAGATATACATGCATGGAAGTCAGATGAGTATTGTAGTAGCCTCTTAATAACACAACCGAGACTTCTTGGAATGTGTGTGAACATGTTGTTTCGTAGTTCAGTATTTGTTCATTTTTCTACGCAAGCTTTTCTTGGTTCCAGGAAAGAGATCGCTATGCATACAAGATCCACTTGCCAGAAACTGTAGAACAGCTAAGAAAATTCAATGCAAGGAGGAAATTAAAGGTAAAGTCATGAATAATTTCAACCTCCTAATTGTAAGCCTGTCTGCGGTATCAGCAATGTGTCCTGTGTCTCAACAAGTATTGGATCATTTTAAGCTAAATAATTCTTCCAAAATCAGTCCAAAGTAATAGTACAGCACCCAGCGCCAGGGAACAGCGCGAACAGTACCGCTGATTCCCAGACTGCAGTGCATGTGGTACTGATGCGGCACATGATTGCCGCACGTATGCCACAAGTCTTAAACATACGAACACTGATATCTCTAGTACTATTTTTTCCAGGACTGGAAATATCAAGATGTGTGAAAGAGCCCTAAGGATGTACTAATTTTGGCCCTTTTTGTACAGAGCATTTTTTTTTTTTTCATATAAATTTTAGAAGCTGTAGAATTGTTTTGTTTTTCAATCAACACAGCTTTATTAGGGATTTTGTTTTTGGGGGAGGGTTTTGAGTTTTAACACTGGCAGCATTTTGCAGTTCTGTGTTTTGATGTTGTTAATTTTCATCTATCCAGTTTTCAGCAAACTTGATCTAGTGTTTTTGACTGTTAAGGAAATTAGTTATGGTGAGTCCCAAGAATAATTAAAATCCTCAATT
>VIAB01032233.1:0-10309 GCA_009801035.1 Oophaga pumilio | reverse complement strand
GCTTATACATGGGTCGGCTTATACATGAGTATATACGGTACATAGCAGAAAAAAAACACATCATAGATGCTCTTTGCTAAAAGAAATTGAGAATATGTATATGGAGTGCTGTGTACACTTTTGGGCACCAGTGCTCAGGAAGGATATAATGGAACGAGTATATAATAGAGCGAGTACAAAGGAAGGCAACAAAATTAATGAAGGGGATGAGGGAATTACAATACCCAGAAAGATTAGCAAAATTAGGATTATTTAGTCTAGAAAAAAGAAGACTAAGGGGTGATCTAATAACCATGTATAAGTATATAAGGGGATAATACAAATATCTCTCCAAGGATCTGTTTATACTAAGGAAGGTGATGGTCTCAAGGGGGCATTTTCTGCATCTGGAGGAGAGAAGGTTTTTCCAAGGGGATAATACAAATATCTCTCCAAGGATCTGTTTATACTAAGGAAGCTGATGGTCTCAAAGGGGCATTTTCTGCATCTGGAGGAGAGAAGGTTTTTTCTTGGTGATGGCAAACTCAGTCGAGCGGTTCAGGAGAGGCCTGGATGTCTTCCTGGAGCGTAACAATATTGTATCTTACAGTTATTAGGTTCTTTAGAAGGATGTAGATCTGGGGATTGATTCTGACGGAATATAGGCTGAACTGGATGGACAAATGTCTTTTTTCGGCCTTGCTAACTATGTTACTATGTTACTATGTAATACTGACATTTTTTTTAGGACATACAGAAACACAACTTTATTGATTTATAGGGTACTTGCTTATTGTTGTTTGCTCCTCATGTGAGCTGCCTCATAGCAAGGATATATCTGCTGGCAGACATATGTCCAGGATGCATCTCGACGGCTACGGTCCTGGTAGGTTAGGTCACGTTTGTCCCACAACTCTGGCTGCTCCTGGACCAGGACAATAAGCATCTCCACATTTATGTGTGGTGGCATGGTCCTGATCTCCATGGAGGCATGTTTCATGAGTTTCCTGACCCATGGAGAAATTTGCAAGAAAATCAAATGACATTCGGCTTGTCAGTATGCCATCCGATTAAAAAATCGCATCCACTGACTTTCATTGGCAATTGCAATCTGATTTTCGCAACCACTTGCAGCATGCTGTAATTTTTTCTCAGTCTGATCTCAATCCAATCTGAGCTGAGAAAAAAATAGCAGGCGAGCATTGAATCATTGAATAACATTGGTCCGTACACAGTATTCTTGCACCTGTGTTGCCGTCATCTTAACTATGTGGGTCCGCTGCATCCTGATAGTGCATTTGTTTGAAGGCCTGGGCAGGTGAGCATCTCTGCCTTTTTTGCTGTATTTTTGAATTTTTGGAGAATTTCTAAGTCCTCTTTTTGTGCTATTGCTGTTTAGTGTAGTTACTTGTAAACGTGAGGATCCGTGAAGTGGATTACAAGCTTACGTACTTTGGCCAAAATACCAACTAATACCTCACATTATTTAATATATTTTTTAATGTGTTTTTTGTACTTTATTTTACAGGGTGCAGGTGGGCCCATTCGGTCTTGTAAACTGTGGTGTCTGTTCACATGGGATGCATTTTAATAGCGCTGGGCAGCCCGCCTGATCTAATAGAAGGGTGTAAATACTAGGCTGTTTAACTGGATGCTGTGCATTGCCATAATGTGAACAGTGCTGCATACAAGTCTTCTTTGTGCATCAATATACCAAGCAGCCGCCCCCTCCATGTATTGGTAGGTTGTGAGCGGTTGCCTCATCGGTATTCTTGCACCTGTGTTGCCGTCATCTTAACTATGTGGGTCCACTGCATCCTGATAGTGCATTTGTTTGGAGGCCTGGGCAGGTGAGCATCTCTGCCTTTTTTTGCTGTATTTTTGAATTTTTGGAGGATTTCTAAGTCCTCTTTTTGTGCTATTGCTGTTTAGCAAAGAACAGCAGGCATGGATTCTTCTAAGCAGCTACCTAGTACTCTGAGTAATATAAATGGTGGAGGACCACAAAGCAGGAGAAGGCAAGTAGATAGCAAAGCATTTTAAAGTTTCCCTTTCCTCAGTTAGAAATCTAATTAAGAAATGGCAGTTAACAGTGGAAGTCTGGAAGACCAAGCAAAATTTCAGTGAGAGCTGCTCATAGGATTCTAGAGAGGCAAATCAGAACCCCTGCTTGACTGCAAAAGACCTTCAGAAACATTTAGCAGACTCTGGCATTGTCGTACATTATTTTACTGTTCAGAGACACCTGCACAAATATGGCCTTCACGGAAGAGTCATCAGAAGAAAGCCTGTTCTGCATCCTCACCATAAAATTCAGTGTCAGAAGTATGCAAAACAACATCTGTGCTGTGCACCAATGAGGCTAAAATAGAACTCTTTGGTCACAATGATCAAAAGTATGTGTGGAGAAAAAAGGCACAGAATTTCAGGAAAAGAACATCTTGCCAACCATTAAGCATGGAAAAGGGAACATTTCATGTGTAGAGGGAAGAATAGGTTCAATAAATTTCAACAAATTCTTCATGCAAATATAACACAATCTGTAAAAAGCTGAAGTTGAAAAGTGGATGGCTTCTACAAATGGTCAATGATCCTAAACACAAGTCAAACTCCACAGTAGACTACATCAAAAGGCACAAGTTGAAGGTTTTACAATGGCCTGTACAGTCCCCTGATATGAACATCATTGAAAATCTGTGGCTAGACCTCAAAATAGCAGTGCATGCAAGACGACCCGGGAATCTCACAGAACTGGAGGAATTTTCCAAGAAAGAATGGAAGAAATTCCCTCAAAAAAGAACTGAAAGCCTCTTGTCTGGCTACAAAAAGAATTTACAAGCTATGATACTTTCAAAAGGGGGTGCTGCTAGGTACTAGCCATGCAGGGTACCCAAAATTTTTTGTCAGTCAATTTTCCTTTTTGTAATTTTTAAAATGTAAAATATTAAAATCTATATACAGTATATATATTTTGCCTAAAATACAAAAAAAGTGTCATCTTTAACTTTAGGATTTAGAGATAATTTCATCTTCAACTTGCTTAACTGTTTACAATAACAGTAATTTAGACCAGGGGTGCCCAAACATTTACATGCCACTGTATTCAATATGATGATCTAATTTAATCAAATTCTGTGTAGTACATGTGGGCTCAAAATGCTCACTTCATCCCAGGATAAAATCTTTCAAGGGTGTAGTTTTCAAAATGGGGTAACTTGTGAGGGGTTTCTTTTGTTTAGTCACTTTAGGGACCCTGAAAATGCAACATGGTGCTCGCAATCTATATCAGCAAAAAAAGTGTTCCGAAATTCAAATATTGCTCCTTCCATTTAGAGCCCTGCCATTTGTCCAAACAGAACTTTTTGACTACAAGTGGGGTATCACTGCAATTGCAAGAAAGTGGGAGGTTTTTGGTGTTACTTCTTGAAAAAGTGAAAAAATTGGGGCTAAAGCAACATTTTAGAGGTAAAATGTAGATGTATTTTTTTTTCATTCCACTTTGTATTAATTCCTGTGTAGCGCCTGAAAGGGTTAAATAATTTCTTGATACTAGTTTTGAAGTATTTGAGGGGTGTGGTTTTTAAAATGGCATCACTTTTGGGGAGTTTCCATTCTAAGTCCATTGAACTCTGAATAGGTTCCTAAAGAAACAGGTTTAGTAAATTTGTTGAAAAAATGAGAAATTGCTGCTAAACTTTTAACCTCTCTAACATCCTAACAAAATAAAAAGATGTTTGAAAAATGATGCAGATGCGAAGTAGACATATGTGAAATGTTATTTATTAATTATTTTGTACAGCATGACTAACTAATTTAACTCCTTCGCCCCGAAACCTGTTTTCACCTTCCTGACCAGGTCCATTTTTACAATTCTGACCACTGTCACTTTATGAGGTCATAACTCTGGAACGCTTCAATGGATCTCACTAATTCTGAGAACGTTTTCTTGTGACATATTGTACTTCATGATAGTGGTAAAATTTCTTTGATATGACTTGTGTTTATTTGTAAAAAAGAAGAAATTTCACAATTTCCAAATTTTTTTTCATATTATACAAAATAGTTAATAAATAACATTTCCCACATGTCTACTTTACATCAGCACAATTTTTGAAACATATTTTTTTGTTAGTAAGTTATAAGGGTTAAAATTTGACCAGCAATTTCTCATTTTTGCAACAAAATTTGCAAAACAATTTTTTTAGGGACCACCTCACACTTGAAGTGATTTTGAGGGGTCTATATGACAGAAAATGCCCAAAAGTGACACCATTCTAAAAACTTCACCCCTCAAGGTACTCAAAACCACATTCATGAAGTTTATTAACTCTTCAGGTGCTTCACAAGAATTTTTGGAATGTGGAAGGAAAAATAAACATTTACTTTTCTTTCACAAAAATTTTATTTTAGACATTTTTTTGCTTTCACAAGGGTAACAGGAGAAAATGGACAATACAATTTGTTGTGCAATTTCTCTTGATACCCCATATGTGGGGAAAATCTACTGTTTAGGCACACTGCAGGGTTTGGAAGGGAAGGAGCGCCATTTCACTTTTTGAATGTAAAATTTGCTGGCATAGTTAGCGGACGCCATGTTATGTTTGGAGATCCCCTGATGTGCCTAAACAGTGGAAATCCCCAACAAGTGACACCATTTTGAAATCTAGACCCTTTAGGGAACTTATCCAGATGTGTACTGAACACTTTGAATCCCCAAGTGCTTCACAGAAGTTTATAAATTTAAGCAGTAAAAATAAAAAAAATCATATTTTTCCCAGACAAATCTTTTTTAGCTCAAATTTTGCACTTTCGTAAGGGTAACAGGAGAAATTGCTCCATAAAATTTGTTGTACAATTTCTCCTGAGTACAGAGATACCCAATATGTGAAGTAAAACAACTGTTTGGGTGCATGGCAGGGCTTGGAAGGGAAAAAGCACCATTTGACTTTTTGAATGTAAAATTTGCTGGAATAATTAGCGGATGCATATCACATTTGGAGAGCCCCTGATGAGCCTAAACAGTGGAAACCCCCAACAAGTGACACAATTTTGGAAACTATACCCCTTAGGGATCTTATTTAGCTGTGTATTGAGCACCTTGAACCCACTGGTGCTTCACAGAAGTTTGTAATGTAGAGCCGTGAAAATAAAAAAATCTCATTTTTCGCGCAAAAATCTTAGCTCAAAATTTTGCATTTTCACAAGGGTAACATAAGAATATAGACCAAAAAATTTGTTGTGCAATTTCTTCTGAGTTCACCGATACCCCATATGTTGTTGAAAGATACTTTTGAGGCACAGTGGAAAGCAAAGAAGGGAAGAAATGCCATATTAAAGTGCAAATTTTGCTGTACTTGTTTGAGGATTCCATGTTACATTGGCAGAGCCCCTGAGGTGCCAACACAGCAGAATCCCACCATAAATGACCCTATTTTACAAACTAAACCTTTCAATGAATTTATCTAGGGCTGCAGTGATCATATTGACACCACATGTGTGTCACAGACTTTTATATCATTGGGCAGTGAAGATTAAATAATTTACATTTTTACCATCAAAATTGCGTGTTAGCCCCAAGTTTTACATTTTCATACTGGGAAATGGGTAAAACTGTAATCAAAATGTATCCTAAAATTTCAACTGAATGTGGCAATACCCCATATGTGGCTGTACAGTACTACTTAGCCATATGGAGAGACTAGGGAGGAACAGAGCGCTCTTTTCCTGCTGGAGCGCAGTTTCCTAAAATAGTTTGCAGATTCCATATAAAGAGCCCCTAAGAACTAGAAAAGCAGAGTTCCCCCTCAAGTGACCACATTATGGAAAGTATAACCCTTTGGGAGTTTATCTACAGGTGTAGTGACAATTTTGACTCCATGGGTGTTTTCCAGAAACAAGCAGTAGTGGATGTTGCTGATTGAAAATTGCAAACTGCCATTGTAGTGACCAGTACGCTATAGTGGCCAGTACGTTGCAGTCACCAGTACATTATGCCCAGCCCGTGATTCTGGAGACTTACACTCATAAGTTAGGCCGGCTCTCATCACAACAGAAATGCCAAATATGTGAGCGCTAAATGTGGTTTAGTCACACTGGGGTTTAGAAGGGAGGGCGGGCATTTGGATTTGGTAGTGCAGAATTTGCTGAATTTCTTTGGGGGGGGGGTGAGGATCCATTTAGCTTTTTCTTTGTGCTACCAGTAACTTGGAAGCCCCTATATTTCCGTTAATAAATGATGGACCTGAGTGAGGGCTTGCTTTTTTGTGGATTGAGTTGAAACTTTTATTGGGAGCATTTTACATAACATTTATGATCATATTTGTCCGGCATTCTACGATGAGCACTTACATCAGGGTTTTCATCGAAATCTCCAAGTGACGTGACAGATAAAACCCCCATGGATCCATTCACTATAATGAGGCAGCAGAGTTACTCTGGACTCTGTCTGGCCTCTGTTCAGTGGTGTCCTTCTTTTCAGAAGTAAGGAAAACTGTGGCTGATCACACTTTTATACAATCCTAAAAAGACAGACACAGCCGGATAACAGGTCCTATGGCATCCACAGTGCCTCCATCTGCCTCATTATAGGGAATCTTCTGCCGGAGGTTTTGTCTGAATGACGTATTTCAGGGATTTACATGGAAACCCCAGTGTAAGTGCTCGGTAGAGAGCGCAGGATAAATGTGTGCCAAGCCTTACTGTGATCTTTGGGAGGCCTGTTATGTTTTGGTAGCTAAGGAGAATAAGCAAAAACTGCAATACACCAGAGAGGCTGGAACCTATTGGATTGCAGTAACCTGAACTAACCACACAACTAGAGGTAGCCGTGGAGTGTTCCTACGTTGATCCTAGATGCCTCGTCACAGCCTGAGAGATAACTACACCTAAAGGCAGAAAGATGAAAGCAATCTGCCCCGGAGCAGATCCCCAAAGAAAATAGGAAGCCCCCAAACATGAAATGGCGGTTAGACAAGAAGAAGCACGGACACAGACAGAAAATAGAATGAGCAAACGCTGGGGCCCAATCTGTCTAGACAGAAAAGTACAGGAAAGAATACTCACTGCAATCCAAAAAAACCCCTAAAAAATACCAACTCTTCTGATTGCAAAAACACCTGAGATCACACGATCTCTACCACCTAAATCAGTTCTCTGGTGTAACAAAACTAAGCAGCAGCCACTGAAAAAACAGGAAAAAGCAAATGAACAAACAACAGTGGCTCCAGATAAACTGAGAGGAGCACAAGCCCCCGGAGGGGACCTGGCTGACCTCCACAGAAGTGCAGGGAACAATGCAAAAAGCAAGCACAAAAATAAAAGCAGAAAATATCTTATCTGATAGCAGAAAATGCAGGCAAGACTCAGCAAACTTCCAAATGAACCAGGAACCACAATTGAGACAAGAACAATTGATCACCGGCAACCATCAAGGGAAGGAACCTCCCTTATATCAGACCAGTCCGTGATCCCAGATTGCCATTCCTCGCTGAAAGGTTCAATACTGTCTGTAACCACCAGAGGGAGCCCCCGCTCAGAAACCATCTCCAGCACATTCACAACAGAGGCCATTCCTCATGCAATATAAGTGATTAGGTGACGTTATTCTTCGGGTTGGTGCGATTACAGTGATACTAGACTTATATCAGGTTTTTATGTTTGGCTGCTGTCACACACTAAAAGACACTAGTTTTTGCATATTTTGAGAGCTATAATATTTCCATATTTCGGCCAACCAATTCACGTAATGGCTTGTTTTTTTGCGGGACAAGCTGTAGTTTTTATTGGTACCATTTTTGGGCACATGACTTTTTTGATCGCTTTCTATTCCGATTTTTGGGAGACAGAATGAACAAAAACCAGCAATTCAGGAATTGCTTAGAAGCTATTTTCTATTGAACTTGTGAACCCTGTTTGAAAGCTGGCCAGTTATCACCTAATCCCAGCCAGCTTTAATGACGTACTTAGAAGGTAGACAGCAGTGGTGGTCAGTCTCTGAGACAAAAAGCTGTAAGCAAAAGGTGCTAATATCTAAAATTTATACAAGCACTATCCAAAGATTTCCAAACATTAAGACTGGAATAACCCTTCACCTGCGAGCAGCAGCATCTAGGCCCACCCTTCTATTTTTTGCCAACACAATGTCTGATAAAATTGGCTCAGCATCTATAATGCAAGCTGCACTTTGGCACATCTTTCTCTTCAACACATGCAGAACTATGTAGTAAAGGAGAAAACGGAACTGATGATAAACAACTACAGTCTTCTCTGCGAGATTCTCAGCTGTTAGATTGCAGGTGCAAAGCAGGTGCATTAATTGAGCACTGTAAATTCACAATGGCACTGAAATATGCCCATGATGCTTGGTCATTATCATGTTAAACATCTCTACAATCTAGGACTGGCAGCAAATTTGCAGGGTCAACACTACTCACAGACTCTTAGCTTTTAAACAATTTTTATTAATTATAGAAGCAATCTGAGCAAAGCCGTCATTTTAATTTGGGAAGTAACAAAAAAAGTTTTTCTTCCTGTTTCTCTTTGTCTATATGGAAGCTGTGAGAGGTTGGGTTCCTATAAGTGACAACAGGAAGAAAAATCACAGCCACTTACGCTTATCTCTCCCTCTGTTCATTGTGGTTTGGTCCTGATGAAGACGTTTGAAAACCTTGAAATGCATTGACATAATAAACCACATTCATGCTTCACCTTCGTGTGTGATTGTATCTTTTAACCTTGGGCAGCGCAGACTCTGAACCACCGTATTCCTCAATTATTGCAACCTATCTCTCCCTCTTCGAGTTTTAGTGAACCTGGAGTAGATATAGGAACTTCTTTTTATGATATCAAACCTTTATTTTTCAAGGAAAATATATGCCCTCTGAATGTCACATATAACCTCTTCCTTACAACTGTCATGCATGTACCCTGCAAGTCGGGAATGGGAGCTCACATGCTGGGTCTGCGCCATGTCCTGCAGATTATAGCTACGTGTCACAGACAGAATCTGCCTTTAACAGCCACGGGTGAAGTGGGTATATTCCCTTGACTGTTAAACTGTTAAATACCGCTGTCCATCACTGACAGCAGAATTACAGAGATCCGGCATGGGAGTGCGTCATTCTGTGCTCTCATCGGCTGCCCTGCAACATAGTTGCAGGGCACCGATGGGTTGGTATGGCAGCAGGGGGTATGTTAAAGACCTCAGTACCTTCCATCCACAGGGCTCCAGTGAAACCCAGGTTCAAAGGAGACCATGATTTTTATAATATACATCAACACTGCAGTATTGCAGTACGAGCAATTAGATGATCACAGGTAGAAGTCCATAAAAGTCAAACAAATTCACTAAAAAGTAAAAAAAAATAAAAAAAAATGTAGAATTTCGAAATACAACCCTTTTCCCCCAATTAAAAATAAAAGTATTAACATTTTTTTAAAAAAATATACGTATGTGGTTTCACTGCATCAATAAAAATTCAATCTGCCAAAATATAAAATTAATCAACCTAATTGGTAAACATTGTAAACAGAAAAAACATTAAAAATGCCATAATTACATTTTTTTTGGCCAACGCAAAACAATGCAGCAAGAAGCAATCACAATGTTGCATCTACTTCACAATAGGTTAAATAAAAACATCAGCTTGCCCCACAAAAAAAAAGCTCTCACACAGCTCCATCGACCAGAAAATGAAAACATTATGGGTCTTCAAAAATGACCACACAAAGAAGAAATAAAAAATCTGGACAAGTTTGGTACTGCCGTAATTGTACTTACCTGGACAAATATGATGCCAGGTCACTTTTACCACAAAATGTACACAGTAAAAATAATTCCCCAAAAACAATGTCAGAATTGCATTTTTTTCAGTTTCACCATTTTCTAATGCAAGATATGGTAAAATGAATGATGTATTTCAAAAGTACAACTCATCCCATTAAAAACAAGCCTTCATATGGTTATGTGGACAGAAAAGTAAAAAAAGTTATGGCTCTTGGAAAAAGGGGAGGAAAAAAGAAAACACAAATTGAAATTAATCATGTTGGGAAGGAGTTAATAAAGGGGGTCTTATTTTAACTAAAGGAATGAAAAGATGAACAATACACATATGTAATAATCACTATCTGCCCTTTAGTGTGTCGTTTGTTGAGTACCTGACAAATTGTGTTAATTTCTAATTATAGATTTGCCTTTTCTGGGGTGGCTGGGGGCAGATGTTAGTAGCCAGGGGGGCACAAAAAATGCACCCTCCTTAGGCTATTATTATCTGCCCCCAGTGGCTGGCTTTGTCTGTCTGGTTGAGAAAATTGTTGTGAATGTGTTAGAAAT
>VIAB01032231.1:0-15793 GCA_009801035.1 Oophaga pumilio | reverse complement strand
CTCTGCTCAGAACTCATCTCAAGCCCATTCACAACAAATACCTTACCCTCAGGTAATCTACACTCCATCGCCACGGTGTAAATTTGGATTCCCAAGAAACTTAATGAGGTTTCTGGCCTCACCGTCTTCTCAGCTGCCAAAGGGACACCGAATCTCTTAGCCACGCTTTCCATCAGCAGCCTGAGCAGGACCGATAAACAAGAAATCATCAAGAAAATGGATACAAGAGGCTAAACCCGATATGTCCTTAACAACCCATTCCAAAAACGTGTTAAACGTTTCAAAATAAGCGCAAGAAAGCGAGCAACCCATCGGAAGACACCGATCAACAAAGAACCCCCCGTCCCAAAAACAGCCCAACAGGTGCATGCTCTCAGTGTGTACCGGCAACAAACGAAAAGCCACCTCTATGTTCATTTTTGATAGCCACACCCCTCTTCCGCACAACCGTAACTGCTCCATAGCCGCATCAAACGACGTGTACATAACCGAGCACAATTGCGGATCAATCCCATCGTTCACAGATGCCGCCGTCGGAAAAGATAAATGATGAATCAACCTGAACTTATTGGGCTCTTTCTTCTGCACCACCGCAAGCGGTGACACCCTCAAATTACTGAGGCGAGCTGTTGAAAATGGGTCCGCCATTCTACCCAATGCGACCTCCTTCTATAACTTATTCGAGACCATCCCTGGAAACTGCAATGCAGATTTTAAATTCTTTTTGGATAAACAAACTTTTACTCAACAACAGGGATTTTAAAACCATCCCTAAAACCATCTCTCAACAAGGCCTCTGCTGTTGCATCTGGGTATCTGTTTAGAAATCCCTCCATCGCATCCAGCTAGACCGGCGTCTCCCCTTTTTTCAGCTGAGGCCCCCCTTTGATCTACCTCCTAAGAAACAATTTGCCGCTCCGTGCGTGCCCCCACAGGCTGAGCATTTGTGTTTGAACTTGTATTTCCTCCCGAATTTACACGTTCCATCATTAAAGAAAAAAACATAGTCCCTTCTGTATAGCCATCAAGTGTTCTGACTGTCCACCTTCCGTTGACAAAACTGTTCATTGTATCATAACCATTCCTGCTCGCCGTACACCCGATACGCCTTATCTATAGCATCCAAATAGCAAAACAGACCAGAACAATTTTCAGGGGCCTTTTCCCCAATTACACTAGCCAAAATGGCAAACGCTTGTAACCAATTGGAAAAAGTTCTCGGTATTAAACGATACCTCCTCTTCTTCTCATCCTCCCATTTAGAATCCTCTCTCCTTACCCTATCTAAGTTAAAACGTTCCAGCGACAATAAAGAAAATATATCCACATATTCTCCCTTCCATATCTTTTCCCTCACTTCTTGTTTCAGATGGGCCCCTAACGGTCCCTCAAAACACACATACACCTCCCCTCTAGGTGCATCATCTAGCTGTACTGCGTCATCTTTTTCTTTTTCTCCACCTGTATCCGCTGCCTGTCCCGCACTCCCTAATTCGTCCGCTGGCGTGTTGGCCCTGGATGCCACGCCACCGCCTACTGAAGAGGTTGCGACCCCAACCCTCGCACCGCCGCAAGCCCCAGAAATTTCTGATGTACTCCCAGACCCTAATACCTTTCTAGAATTCCCTAACCACGCAGCTGATGGTGAAGCCCCCCTTTGCCGCCTCGACCCCCATAACATAGCTAAATCCCTCAGACCATTCAAAATTAACCCCATTTCCCCACTAACTCCCCAGGAAATTGCATCCTAAACTCTGGGGAAAGCTAAGCAAGGGTTAAAATGACAAAGATGATCTCACCTAGCTGCCTAGGTGCTGTAAACCAAGCAGCCGAAGAGTCGGCATCCTGGACCTGGTTGCCCACGAATCCAGAGCTCCCGAGTCTCTCTGCCCCACAGACCTCCAGCCCCCATCCGAACATGAGGTGACCGTCTGTGCAGGGACCCAGGGAGCCATTGCAGTTGGAGTACTGGGGGCGGGGCCATCCTCCTGATGCCCGTGAGAAGCCACTTCACCAGGATCCTGACACCTCTCATCTGGTCTGACGACTGAGGCAGCCGGCTACTGTCCGTGTCACTGCCAAGGGACCTGCGCTGATCTTCCTCCTTGTCCATCACCGCGCTGACTGGTAACTCCGTGTGCTGCATCGGCACCGCACTGTTATCAGGGCCAGCAGACTGCTGCCCACGACGCTCCTGACACTGAGGGGCCGCCAGGTATGGCCCTGTCTCCTGGACTCCCAAGGCCTCCTCCGCTGAGCAGGCCCAGACCCCGTGCTTGTGCCTGCCGCTCTGGCTCCTGGCCTCCTTTGCTGTGCTGCCGTAGATGAGGGGTAGGCTGACTCCTCCCCCTGCTGCAGGCCCCACCGCACAGAAGAATTCCTCCCAGCAGTGAGCCTGTCAAGAGGAGCCTGGGAAGCTCCGGCCACCGATCCCTGTAGCAGGCTGTTGATTGATGCCTGCAGCCACTCTGCGCCATGTGTCCCTGCCACATCACACAAGCATTGCAGCAGAGCCTCAACCTCCATCCCAGAAGTACCTCACAGCTTCTTGTGACAAGCAGGTGGGTACACAAAATGGTTGCCCTAATAAGATGGCTGCCCCTTCTTATAGTGCCCCCCTGTAACCCCACCTCCACCCATCCTCCTTCTATGACCAAATCAATACCCCTCCCAGCATGTAACATTAACCCCATTAAGAAAAAAACCCAATAGCCCTGTCAGCTCCCTATCTTCCAATGTCACCCTGTCATGCCAGCCTCCCCTCATGGCCAGGGGCCCAGTACGGCGTTTCTTGACATCACATGTGTTACCCGAGGACTCATTATTTCCATGATGTCAGAAGTCTATTCAGTGAAGGTAGCCCAGATGCAGAGTGAAGAAAAGCAAAGAGGATTTTGAGCACCAGATGAAGGCGATAAGAAGAAGCAGGACAAAGGGGAGGTCCGTACGATGTGTTGTGGAAAAGTGAGTATGAATTATTTTTAACCAATTTCCCAGTCCTATACAATTTAGCAAAACAGCATCCTGAAGCGAATTGAAAAAAGTTCAGGAGGATCCAAAACTTTAGTAACATTTGAATGAAATTAAATTTGCTTATCTCTAGTCTTTATAAAGTAGGCATTACTAACAAACTTCACTAGGGGCATGTCTTTAGACTGCTGTGCATAATTACCCTGAGAGCAATGCCCCCCCTGGTAAAGACCATACAAATTATTATTGTTACATGGAGCACACTAAATATAAAGGCTTAAACCTCTAAAACAATTCTGGTACAAAAATGGCACCCCATAAATAAATAAGAACAAAATTATCTATTTTAAACTTGTGATATTTCCTTTTTTAAAATAGTGTGTGGTTTTGTATACCTTACATTTTTGTCTGTGTCAGCCATTGCCTTCTTAACTTTGTCCTTTGCCTTAATGTACAGAAGTGATCTGACAGTGGACAGGCGGATGCTATGTATTAACGAGAGGAAAAAATGAAGCATGTAACGTAGATGTAGAGTAAGTGTATGTTCGCACAACATTTTTTTCGAAAATGACAAGACTTTCAAGCAGAAAATGCTTCAGGAAATGCTGCCTTTTTTATCCTGAACAGTTTTTGTAAATATTTAGGAAACATTTGCTTACGGTTTTATCAGAATTTTCTCTAAACATTTTGGTGGCTTTTTGAGGCATTTTATGCAGATGAAAGCGTGTCAAACAACAGATGTTTGGGCCCCCATTCATCTGAATGGGGTCCGCGTTCGGGTTGAGGCACCATTTGGGAACCCGAACCAAACTTTTAATTGAAATTTGGCCGAATCTGCCGGTCCCGAACATCCACGGGTTTGCCCATCACTACTCTGGATCTATCACAAGTATCGCACCATCATCTTCATCAATGTTTGCATGCTGCAGCTCTTCTCTCCTGGCTCTGTCAAGTTAATACATCATGAACTTCCTTACAGCATCAGGAAAGAAGAGCTGCAGCTGGGAGCAGTGACAAAGGTGATTATTCAAACAGTTTTAGTCACATAAAACACTTTTGAACTATTCCAGGTATCTTGGTTTTTATTCCCCAATTCATGAGACAGAGCATTGTATGTAATTATATTTTAGTGCAACTCTGCTTCTTTACTGGTGCTTGTATTTACAGTAAGTACCAAGAGCTAGAAGATCTCAGTGTAAAAATGTTAGAAGCGTCAGCCTCCCCAAATCACAGAGAAAAAGTTGTTCCCTGGAGACGTTTGTTTTTTCCCCGCCTTTTTGTGATTGGGCAACGTCATAAGGTACTGCCACACTTAGTGATCTCGTTAGCGATCTCAATAACGACGCAAGCTAATGAGATCGTTTGTGAGATCTCTTTTAGGTCGCTAGTAGCTGCCAAACAGGAGATCTCATAAACGACTCATCAGCGGTCAGCGATCTCTTTAACGACTTTGGCGGTTGTTAGGATGTCATTAGCATGTACTGAGCGCTTCTGATTCATAGGAATTTCCAGCATCGCTCCTGCTCTCTGCGTCCTGCTAGCCTGCTTTGCAACTGCTGTGATCCTCTCTGTGACGCAAAAGAGAACTTATAGATATTGCGATCCATTCCGTGACGCTAAACCCATATGCGTCACAAACGAGGTCGTTCGCAAAAGGTGCCAAACACAGCGATATAGGCTCACCAGCGAGACGCCAACGATCAAAAAACGGTCCCGAACTCTAGTGAACGATCAACGAGATCACAGCAGGGGCCACATAGTTGCTACATGCCACACACAGCTAAGTCGCTAACGAGATCGCAAAATAGTGACGTTTTAGTGATCTCGTTTGCGATCTCGTTTGCGATCTCGTTTAGTGTGGCATACCCTATACAGAGGAAAGAGTAAATGTCCCCAGAGAAGAATCTCTGTTATCTCCACTGTGATTGAATTTGAAATTAGCATATTAGATGCATAAAATAGCCAGCTATACTCTGGCTTAAACTGTTTGTGTAGGATTTTTGTTCAGAGACAATTACCCCAGTTCTCTGAGGAGAAATAGAAACAGCCAAGCTTGGACTGGCCCACAGGAGAACAGTAGAATCCTCTGGTGGGCCCCTGTGCATGAGTAGGACACCACCCTCTTATATGAGCAGTACTGGACACAATATACTTGAATCACCATGAACAGACAAAAGCAGCATCTTATTCATTTAACAATCTATCCAGTTCATTGTTATTTATATTTGTGATTAAGGATAATGCACATTTGCATGTAGCTAAAAAGTAGGGCCCTGGACCTGGTTTCTGGTGGGCCTTTGGCACCAGAGTCCGACACTGGAAACGGCTGTTCTATTGGCAGAGACTTGTGTTATGTTAAATTGACTCTGTTCTGCTGGTTCTGCAATTTGGGCAGAACCAGACAGAGCCCCAGGCGAAGGAGCAGTGCAAACAATTGCGAGGAAGTTCGTGACAAGTAGGGATTGGTTCGATGACAATTTTGGGAGAGCAAAGTGAGAGATAGAAGAAGGAGGACTCTCACATCCTCGGAGCCCAAATCCCTAGGATCCGACATCTGTGACGCATCTGCAGGGCCCTCAAGCAAGTCAGCTGTGGTACCACTTACCGGTTAGAAACTTGTCATCATTTGGTCAAACAACCGTCATCCAGAAGGACTCATCTCTGCAACGACACAGAGACCAAACACAGATCAGTAAGTCCTGATTTCAGGCCCACTGCAATGATTTTGGTGGGAGTGTAAGCAGGTTACGGGATGCAGTAACGCGGAGAAGGCAAAGCAAGGTTTATTAGTAAAACAATATCATTTTAACAATAAGGGTACTCCTCTCAGGGAGACAATAGGAAAATCAGCAAAAGGGTTCGAAATGTAACACAACAGTCCGATTATTAAATTTATCATGTCTTTGTGTTCCTCAGCCGCAGGCAGTTCGCTGGGGGTAGTAGTACCAGAAACGGCCGGTATGAAGTCTTCAGGCGTTGCCCGCCAACACATGAATAAGCTTCTGGTGACAACAGGCGGTCTCTAGTTTTACCCATTGAGCCCCTAGTCCATCAATATGCAAAGCTGTAATAGGTAATGGGGTGGAAGTCTCTAGCCGGTAAGTGCTCCACCTCACTCCTGTCAACTGGGTGGAAGGATGCTCACAGTCCGGCACCTGGCACTCGCTTCCAAATGTGAGCATCGCATGCTGTATGGCTGGGTGCCCGACGCTCAATGCACTCACTGACTCTGCGGGGCCCTCACGTGTCCTCTGCTGAATTCCGGCTCCGCACTTTCTCTCTGTCTGCAGAGCGCGGCACATACCTGTGTCTCCTCTCAGTCAGCAGAAAACTGAACTCCTTTCCTGCGCTTGATGTTCTCTGCACAGCCTGGCCACGCCCCCTCTCAACAGGTCAGGGGTCCTGTACAGTTCCCCATTCTTTCCTCAGGCAACACCGGATGCAGACTCGACAGTTTCGGACTCGGCATTGTGCAGGTACCTGCAGCCCGGGCTTTCTCCTTACAGGAGAGTGCACACACACATAATTTTGCACCAAACTCAGACAGACAGATACAGGCACTTGAATGCATCAGTGCCCATCAGACTCAGCTTTCTCAACCACCAGTAACTTACAGAGACTGTGAGGATTGGCGGAATGCACCAAATAAAAAATAATAACGTGGACCCGGGGTCCACCGTGCGGTGATGGAGAAACCGCAGCTAGCAGCTAGAGTTAAACGTCACTCAGTGATCAGAAACTAAGTAGAAAGCTCTGTTACTCCACAGAGCTGCAATATAGCAGAGCTCTAGAAGCAATACCACGTTTGACTTCACAGCATACGGCAAGTGAGACACTAGTGGGTGGGGTCCCTGTCGCTTAACCCCTCAGGAAGATTAGCCTGGTGTTTGTGCTCATTCCGTGACTCTGCTGTGCTAACCACACACAGGACAGGAAACGGATACCGAGCTAAGTGGGAATTCCCACCCTACAATGCCTGACAAAAAACTAAGTAACACACTTGCACACAGAGTGATAGCATATCTACTCACACACAAACACAAATGATAATAGCGCACTGGCGTGCGCTTCTGTGGACCTTTTATACACAAGGCTCATGTCCAGTCAGACAGGATCTTGCCTTTGGACAAATCAGAAGCTGCCACATCACCAGGGCAGCTGACGTCCGAGCACCAATGAGAAGGCGCCACATCACCGACATGTTCAGTAGGATGAAATCTGGACTTAGGCTCCAGAGTACAAAGCTACATGTGTAAACCAGTAGTTACCATAGGCTAAGCTGGAGAAACAGCAGCAATTAAAGATGCAGCAGGAGCCTGGGCAAGGTGCAGGAGCCAGAGACTGCTCTGAGCAGTAATCCCAGTGACTGAGCCTGAAAGGGAGACCACAGCACCAGAAAAGGCTTGGGATCCATCCCGAACAGCAGAAAAATCCCGGAGCATAACCCCCTCCCTGGCGGCATTTACCATGCTTGAAAACCAATGTACACTGGGAGGCAAGGATGTGATTTAGCTGGTCGGCCAAAGCTCCAATTGGTACATAAAGCTTGCCCGAGGGCACCTGGGCTTCAAGACACAAGTTCTCACAAAAGCTTCCCCATTTTATATGTTCCCCGTTGCCCAATCAATCTGGGGAGAATGGAGGTGCTGCCACGGCATCCCCAAAAGCATCTCATCCTTACCCTCCGAAATAACCAGAAAAGCTATTATCTCCTGATGGTTCGGAGACACCGAGAAGGTAAGGGGAACAGTCCGATGGGAAATTGGGGTTGGCAAAACAGCTCCATTAGCTACCCCAAAAGACATTGGCTTAAGTAACATTACCAATGGGATAGCGTGCCGTTGGGCGAAGGTAGCAGACATAAAATTGTCCTCTGCCTCTGAATCCACGCAAGCCTGTGCAGTGAAAGCAGCTGACCCACATGTCAGAGAAACCCCAAAAGCCAACTTTGGTGACACCTCAACAGGAATTAGTGAACCTGTCCCCAAGGCCACCTGAGGCTGTGACTCTTTCTGACACATGATACACTTATTGGCGAAGTGTTCGACTTGCCCACAGGCCCATAGGCTTAGCTGGGGAACCAGTAGCAGCTACAGAAGCAGCATGAGCCTGAGCAAAGTGCAGGAGCCAGAATCTGTGCTGAGCAGTCATCCCAGCAGCCGAGCCTGAATGGGAGACCAGAGCACAAGACAAGGCTTGGGATTCATCCTGAACAGTGGAAAAATCCTGGTGCCTAACAGAGACTACATCATTAAAGGAAGTCTACCAAAGTATACAGAGGTGTTCAGAGGAGTGGCCATTGCACTCACATGGTCCTTAAAGTGAACACAACGTTGTTAAGTTGGTAAGCTGATGTGCAGCATCACCAATAAGCTACCAATGGCATTCATTTGATTGTTCCAGTTTTCCAGGTAAATACTTGGTAAGCTGCACTAGGCGAGTGCACAACTAGGTAAATTATAGTAACTTAGTCAACATTTCCATGCCTACTGAGTGTCGCAGCACAGTGGTCCCGGTCAGTTCTGACCAGGTATGTGTGAATCAACCTGTTACATTTTGTTGGTTGGTGGAAGTGTTATCAGTCTGAGTTTAACATTAAAAGTTCATTTGACAAGTTTAGTGTTTACTACTTTCCTTTTCCACGGCTTTGCTGTATACTGGGGAGCCCACACCAGTTGACAGCTTGCAGACACATCATGGACCAGGGTCCTGAAAATCTTCTTCATTGTCTTTAATGGCTACTTTAAAGCTACAGATTAAGCAAATGATTGAATTATGGCATATATTTTTTTTATTATGAAGTAAACCGGTAAATGTAACCTAAAAAATTTCATAAAAGTGGTGAGGATTCTCAGCACAGATTCTGTATGCCACTGTGCCCTGCTGCATGCAAGAGCACCTAGCATCCATGGGCAGTGATTTAGGCTTCTTTTACACTTACCGGGTTTTTGAATCTCGTTTTTGCGGCCCCAATAGATTTCTATGTGGCCCCAAAAGCGGGCTGCAATAATTCCACGGAGCGCCGTGCTCTGTTTGGCCATGAGGGCCGTATTTACGGCTGTGAAAAAAGATCGAGCATGCTCGATCATTTTCTCGGCTTACGGACACGAACAATGGAAAGTTTGTTTCTGTGGTGCACCATGACTTACGGTTTTGCGGAACGCCGTTTTTTTTCCAATACTTTTTCCATAGTATTGGAAACCCGAAAAACGTCGATCTGCAAGTTTTTTGCAGTCCGATATTGTGGCAGACCGTGAAAATTGCGGAGTTACGCCCCGCAAAAAAGGCCCGCAATAACGGGACGAAAAAAACCCGGTAAGTGTAAAAGAAGCCTTACTGTATATTTGTTGGTTTATCTGAACTTGTAGATAAAGAGTTTTTCATTATTTAATTATCTATAAGCTATAATACAATTCCTGTTTTACTCGATTAACTGAAATTTGATGAGTGAAATGTCCAAAAAATCCTGAAACTTGGACACAATAAGACAGCAGATTCAGCTGCATGCACCCCACAGGGAGCTGTCTTAACAAATTTTTTACTTCCTTTTTTATTGCCTGTGGGTCTTTTTTCTCATCAGTGAATCACCATGTAACTAAGTGTCGGGAAATGCCAAGCATACAGAGAATAAATGTAGCTGGATATAATAAATATAGAGCATGGATATGACATGTATCAGCTGCGAGAAAACTCTTTGTCTATTTTATTTAATTGCACACTGTTTTTTGTAAAACACTGCAATTAGTAAGACGATAAAAAGTTTTAGTTTAATTAGATGAGAAGATACATCATATCATTGGATGCGATCAGAAATAATTACCAATTACAACGTCTAATTATATATATTTTTTACTTAGTATCTGTTACAATGCTCAGTGACACATAAAAAATATGGAATATAATATAGAGTGCAGAGATATAAAAATGTTGTACAGGCGATTATTATACTGCCCATTGCCGAATTACGGTAAGCTCCTATCAGATTTTTTGTAGCATTTTTTGTTTATACATTTTTTTCTTGTATTTTTTTCAATAATAATTTGAGCATGCTGTGCTTTTAACCCCTTCACACCCAAGCCTGTTTTCACCTTCCTGACAAAGGCCAAATTTTTCAACTCTGACCAGTGTCACTTTATGCTGTAATAATTCTGCAACACTTCATCATATCATAGGGATTCTGAGAATGTTTTTTTGTGACATACTGTACTTCATGTTAGTGGTAAATTTAGGTCAATATGATTTGCATTTGTATATGAAAATATAGAACATTTCACAAAAAATGTGAAAATTTAGCAATTTTCAAACTTTGAATTGTTATGCCCTTAAACCAGATACCAGTTATACCACACAAAGTAGATAATAAATAACATTTACCGTATTTTTTGGACTATAAGGCGCACCAGACCATAAGACGCACCCCAAATTTTGGGGTGGAAAATAGCACAAAAAAGATTTTTTATATGATGGGGGTCTGTTTTATCATCCGAATTTAAAATATCTTACCTGAGGGCCTTCGGTGGTAGAGTGGGGTCACAGGATGCATGGTCCCTTCCTCAGAAAGCTGCGGTGCTGTGGGTCCGGTGTCGGCGGTGAGGCAAAGCAGAGTGCGTTGCATGGAGCAGTGTTCCTTTCTCAGGGAGCTGGCGGCAGAAATGTGACGATGCTGCAACACGGTGTCCATAGTGAGCAGAGCCAAGTGCATCATTGGTTTCTTGGCGGCCATTTTCCTGAAGCTGAAGGCCGCTGAGATCTCAATCTGTGCACGCACTGTTTCTGGCGACCATTTTCCTGAAGCCCAGAGCCTCAGGAAAATGGAGCGTGAGAGGCCCAGCTGAGATCTCAAACCGGCATGCGCTGCCTCTGCCTGCCCAAGGCTTCAGAAAGATGGCTGTACGGAAACCAATGATGAACTCCGCACTGAGCACTACCGACACCGAGCTTCAGCATTGCCACACTTTTGCTGCCACCAGTTCCCTGAGGAAGGGACGCTGCTACACCAAAGTTGCAACACCCCGGTAGCCTGCATTCTAACTATAGGACGCAACCCCATTTTCCTCCCAAATTTTTTTGGGAAAAAGTGCGTCTTATAGTCTGAAAAAGATTGTACCACGTGTCTACTTTACATCAGCATCACTTTTGAAACATAATTTTTCTTGTTTTGAAGTTAGAAGAGTTAAAAGTTTATCATAAATTTCTAATTTTTCCAACAAAATTTACAAAACCAAATTTTTTAGGGACCGCATCAGATTTGAAGTGACTTTGGGGGCTTGTATGACATAAAATACCCAAAAGTGACACCATTTTAAAAAACTGCATCTTCAAAAGTGCTCAAAACCACAACCTTTAGATGTTTAACAGAATGCAACGTGCTTGAAAAAAAAAGGAAAATTTTCATTTTCCCCATAATTGTTCCCAATTTTTTTATTTATACAAGGATAACAGGAGAAAATGGACCATAAAGTTTGTTGTGGACTTTCTCTTGAGTATGCCAATACCCCATATGTGGTCAAAAACTAATTTTGAGGCACAATACAAAGCTCAGAAGGGAGGTAGCAGCATATTACAGTGCAGCTTTTTCTGTTATGGTTTGCAGGTGCCATGTCACATTGGCAGAGTCCATTTGGTGCCAGAACAGCAGAACACTTCAATAAGTGACCCAATTTTGTGAACTAACCCATCAATAAATTCATCTGCTGGTGCAGTGATCATATTGACACCACGTCGGATACAGAACTTTATACCATTGAACCATGAAGAAAAGATAAATTTTAGCACAAAAATTTTGTTTTAGCCCCAGAATTCATATTTTAATATGAAAATGGATAAAAATGGCACCAAAGTTTGTCACACATTTTCTGCTGAACATGATAATGCTGCACGTACAGTACTACTTGGCCACATGGCGAGACTAGGAATGTAAAGAGTGCTATTTGACTTTTGGAGCACAAATTTTACTATAATAGTTTGCAGACTCCATATACAGAGTCCCTAAGTGCCAGAACAGCAGAATCACTCCTCAAGGGATCCCATTTTGAAAATTAGACTATTCTGGGAATTTATCTACATGTGTAGTGACGATTTTGATCCCATAGGTGTTCTCCAGAAACAAGCAACAAAAGATCTTTAGGGGTGAAAATTGGAAATTTGCAATTGTAGTGCCCAGTACATTATAGTGTCCAGTTCACTGCAGGGCCAGTACATGCAATGCTCAGAACATTGTAGTGCCCAGCTCATGCTTCCAAAGACACTCATTTTGTACATTAATTGGGCTCTCATTGCTATATTACTGTCAAACATGTGGACGCTTAATGTGGTCTAGGCACATTATGTGGCCTACAAGAAGGGGGCAATTTGGATTTGTAAGCTCAGAATTTCTGGATTTCTTTTGGGGGAGCCATTTCGCTTTTCATTAGCATTTGTGCTACTAGTAACATGGAAAGTCACTATATTTCCATTAACAAATGACATACCTGGGTGGGGACTTGTTTTTTCTTTTTTGTTGATTGACTTGAATCTTTTATTAAGAACATTTTGCATAAAACTTTGGATCATATTTATCCTGTGCTCTACGCTGAGCATTTACATCGGGGTTTCCATCTACCGCATTTTTTCGGACTATAAGACGCACCCCAAATTTTCAGAAGGAAAATAGGGAAAAAAATTAATGTGTCAAATGGGGGTCTGTCTTACAGTCCGAATTCAGCTTACTGTGGGGAACGGCAGCGCTGGTGGAGCGTGGTCAAAGGGGGTATTCGGTGGTATGGGAATGATATGACTTCCATCCCAGGCTGGTGCGGCAGGTTTGGCGGTGCTCAGTGGTGCGGGGGGGCTCAGCCAACATTTTGTGAAAGTCTGAAGCCCCCACACATCCATTGCTGCAATGCGGTGGCCTCTGGGAAAATGGCCTACAGGAAAAAGGCCATCGGGGGCGGAGCATGCGCAGCTTGAGATCTCAGCATCGAGATCTTGTCTCCTGAGATCTCGGGACGAGATCACATTGCCGAGATCTTAATCTGCACATGTGCTGCTTCAGGCAGCCTTTTTCCCAGAGGCCACCCATCGCAACAGTGGAAGTGTGGGGTTTCCGGGCCTTCACAAAATGACGGTGGAGCCCCCACACCACAGAACACCGCTGAATACTGACGCATCAGCCTGGGAAGGGAGTGTGTTCATTGCTTTGCAGCATTAGACCTCCGCAGAATAGCCCAACTCCTGTTGCCACCCCCATTTTCCCAAAATAATTTTTGGGAAAAAAGTGCGTCTAATAGTCTGAAAAATACAGTAAATCTCTGAGTGACATGATTCAGATGAAATTAATTGTAATGAGGCAACAGCATTATTCTGGACTCCGTCCGGCCTCAATTCAATGGTGGCCTTCTTTTCAGATGTGCAAAATACTGTCATAGATCAAGCCTTTTTACACGCTTAAAAAGACAGACCACGCTAAATCATAGACCAGACAGAATCCAAAGTGACTCCATCTCCTCATTATAGGGTATCTTCCATTGCGGTTCCTTCTGAATTACATTTTTCAGAGATTTACAGATTTATTCTTCAAACTAGTGCAATTACATACGAGACTTATGCCATTTTTTAATGTTTGGCTATTATCACAAACTAAAAAATGCTTTTTGTTACAAAAAAAGTTTTTTCATTGCCATATTTAGAGAGCTATAATTCTTCTATATTCCTGCTGACACAGCCATGCTTATTTTTTATGTGATGAGTTGAGTTGGTATAATTTCCAGGCACATAACATTTTTTGATCCCTTTCTATTCCAATATTTGGGAGGCAGAATGAACAAAAACCAGAAATTCAGGAACTGTTCTTTTTATTTTCTAAACCGTTCATTGTGTGGTAAAAATGATGAGACAGCTTTATTCTTCCAGTCAGTATGATTACAGCGATAGCACATTTATCTTTATCTTTTACGTTTTGAGGCTGTTACACAATAAAAACTATTTTTTCCATCCAAAGCTATAGCTTGTTTTTATTTTTTTGCTGACAGAGCTGTATGGTGGCTTGTTTTTTGAGGGATGGGATGACGTTTTCAGCTATACTGTTTTTATTTTCATTAGACTTCTTGATCACTTTTTATTCCACTTTTTGTTCGGAGCTGTGATTAGAAATTATAGTTTTTCGGCATATTTTTTATTTTTTTTTACCGTGTTCACTGAAGATATTTTTACTTTAATTGTTTATTTTAGGTTTTACATTAATATGTGTATTTATTGGTAGAATATGTTTTTCATTTTTTTGTTCTTTATTTTGTGATTTTTTTTTATTTTTAGAATTTTTTTAAGCATTTAATTTTTCACTTTGTCCCTCCATGTGCCATCAACTTTTCCTGCCCGGATTGTAGATCTAACACTCTGCAATGCATTTATATTGCAGGTTGTCACAGATAACAGGCATGCAGTGTCACACAGATCCACCACTGTTACCACTTTGTGACATATGACACCAGAGAGGTCACCTAGATCTCACTACTGCCACCAGTATGTCAAGGAAACACAGCTCTGGGCTGCTTCCAATCATCAGGACTAGAGATGAGCGAATATGTTCGGAAAACGATCGCTAAACATAAATTCAGCATGAATATGGTACATTTGGATTCGTGATGGGTAACACAAGCATTTTTCTTTGAATCGGAAAAAGTAGCTTACATTCGGTAAAAGATAGAATAAAAGCCGGTAATTCATGAGCCGCATTCAGTAAAATCACAGCGAGACAGGTTAGAATAGAATAGATATATACACGCAGAATACATATATATATATATGTATTTATATATAAATATACACACAGATCTGCCAAAAATTAAGAGACAACTTTCAAATGTTCAGTTTGTCTGATTTTTCTATTTATAGGTATATTTTTGAGTAAAATGTAAATTATTCTTTTAGTTTCATTAATTTTATTTTGAAATATAATAAACCAATTTCAAAATATTTTCTTCCAATGCAAGGGAACATATATTAACATTTTAACAAACATTTAGTAATCACAGAATCTATTTATACAAGATATGATAGATTACAATGGTATCATTATTAGCCAACCTAGGGCGTTCGATACAATTGTGCGACCAACAATTCTAGTATCATATATAGATTCCGGCTCAAGCTAACTTCAGTTCTCAGATAACTACGGAGAGAGCCACAGAGCCTGGTGCAGTTGTACATCTGAGTGTAATCCAATCCAGGGATGCCAAACCTTGAAGAAAGAGTCCCACGTGTCAGTTCTGGTTGCTTCTATTCTTTCATATAATGTAATATCATTCATCTTTTCCTTTGCCATAGATATTGACAGTTGGGGCATTTTCCACCTTTATGTAACTGTTATGTGGATCTTAGTGGCCATACATAAATAATTTACAAATTTATGGAAACTTTTTGGAAGCTGTGATGGTCTGGTTCCCAATAGTAAATTGTTCTTTTAATCTATAAACTTCTGACAACATGTCACCGATAGAGTTGAGCAAAACATGTCGGTCAGATTCATAAGTCGCCAACTTTTGCCAAAGTCGGGTTTCGCCGACCGAAACCCGACCATAGCGTGAAGTCATCCATGCGGTCGGCAAAACGAGCGCCAAAGTCGGATTTCTAAGAATGCTTGCAGGTGCCTTTTTTTCAGCCAATGAGCAAGGACGTACACTGTGAGCAACGAGATGACGTGCAGCATCCAGCATTATCGTAGAAAAGGGCATTGCAGTCACTGGCTTGCTTTGGGGAGCGTCATAGTGTCTATAAAAGCCCTGACCGCAGACCTCCATTTCACTTCTGCCGATCTTAACAGTATGGAGAGGTTGCTGTTTATCAG
>VIAB01032230.1:11265-21839 GCA_009801035.1 Oophaga pumilio | reverse complement strand
GGCTATTTTTGCAATTTCTCCTCAGCTACCGAAACATAACATATCTGTGTACCTGTCCCTCCTGAATCACTTCCAGCTCGTCCAGTCTGAACAGGTCCCTACCTGTTTCCATATACCACTCATATTAGTCCGTGCTCCAGTCCTTCCCAAATCAGTTCCTGCTACTCCACTCTGAACATGTCTCTATCAGCTCCCATATCCAGCTCATGCCTGCCCATGTTCTTGTCCCTTCCGAGTCAGTTCCTGTCCCTACTGTCCGAGCTGTGCCCGCTTCCCTGCCAGTGAGCCAGCCGTGCCCGCCTGCTAGAGTGCCAGCCGTGCCCGCCTGCCTGCTAGAGTGCCAGCCGTGCCTGCCTGCCAGAGTACTAGTCGTACCCGTCTGTACTTACCCACACCTGTCATTAGTGTTCTGTTCCCCAGTAGGATGAGCAGCTACAGCCATGTGGTATTCGCAGGTACACGGGATGCAGTGACGAGTCGGAGACTGGGCAAGCTTTAACTATAAATTTATAAGGGGAGTTTTTGTATGTAAAACAAGCAGAAAACTCGTTCTCCACACAGGGAAACCGTGCACAAACACAATATAGAGAACTGACGAATACTCAACGAAAGTCAGGGCCTATAGGGCCGCGATATGGCCGTCCAATGCCCTCAGGTAATAAACAACGATAACAGAGTGTCACTTAGCTTCTCAGACGTTCTGTGGGGTTGAGATCCGGTTGTCGTTCGGCTGTTGTCGCAGCCACTGGGCCCAGCCGTTGAGGAGCTGACATAAGCCTCGAGCATTCCCACGCTCAGGTGCAGATGGGGCACAACAGGCCCTGGGGAAATCCTCCGGTGTAGAGTTCGCCCCTCCAAGAGGCAGGATCGCGGCAGCTGTCGGGTAGTACGCAACCACGGACTGGAACAGGAACCTAGCGATCACAGGAGATGGGACACAGGCCGCAGCCGCGGGCTCAGGTGAGACAGTGGCGATCGCGGCTGTGGGTGACTAGACCTTAACCACGGCCTCGAGTGTGGCAGTGACGGCCGCAGCTGACAAAACTCTCCTGCCTCTACCATCCTTGTCAGCGAGGTCCCGCTTTCTCCTATGCAGTCTCTGCATCCTGTCTCTCCTGCGTCTCTCTCTCGCTCTTCCTCTAGTCTGTCTCCGTGGCAACTCCCCTCTGCTGAACTCCTGTGCTCCTTTTATCTTGGCCCCGCCCCCACACCTTCCTGAAAAGTCTCTGCCTCCCCCTCCAGTTCCTTCCCCCGGGCACCTTCTCCCTAGGAACTTATGTGACAGACCCTTGGTTCCAGCCCGGGCACACAGCGGGGCCCCACTCCCCTACATTCCCCCATCCTTTGAGCTCGCCAGTCCTTGGGCGAGGATTTCGGGGGTTTTGCGTCAATATGTTGGCACTGTAATTGTCTCTGCCACACGAACTGATCCTGTTAGTATCGCTCATGGGGGTTGCCTGCTGTAGACCGCTCAGAGCGTCGCGGTCCAACGGTCGGGATGGAGTCCTCTGGGGTGGTGGCAGATGGCTGAGCAATTGGAGTTGCCGGGGCACAGGCCGTGGAAGTGTCCGCTGGTCTCGCGGGCAAGTCCTCTTCATCTTCATCGTCCCAGACTGCTGTTGGAGGGGCCTGCGCTGAAGAGTCCGGAGTCTGTAGAGAAGCCTCGCCCTGCGGGGGATCTGTGGATATACAGGGTCGTAACATATTGCGGTGCACAATCTGGGTGGGTTGATTTCCCCCTTCCTCTGATTGTATCTCATATACTGGTCCGTCTGGACTTACTCGGCATATAATTTTGTAGGGACTGTTCTCCCATCGATGGCTCAATTTGCTTTGGGGTCGTTGATCTCATACAAGCACGCGATCTCCTTTTTGAAATTCAATTGGCTGTGACGTGGGCTTTTTAGGGTGTTCCAGATCTTGGAGCTTAGTCTGCACTAATCTGTGTAGGGTCTGCAGACGATACCGGTGGTCCCTGACCCAGGAGTGAACCCCGCCCATGACCATTCTTCCCGACCAATGAGTAGCGTGTATGGGGTGTACCCGGTGACCCGATGTACCCGGTTGTTATATACCCAGACCAGTTCGGGGACATTATCGGGCCAACGGGCTTTCTGGTCATCTTGCAGGGTCCGTAACATTTGAATTAGAGTCCGGTTGAACTGTTCGCAGGCCCCATTCCCCTGTGGGTGATATGGTGTGGTCCGGGCCTTGTAGTACAGGCGATGCAGTTCCTCCATCACTTTCCCCAGGAAGCAGGCCCCTTGGTCTGAGTGGATGCATTGCGGGCAGCCATACACTTGGATAAAGTTTTTACAGATAGCATAAGCGGCTGATTCTGCTGTTTGATCTCGGATGGAGACCACTACGGCAAACTTGGTAAAATGGTCAACCATGACTAAGCAGTGTTGATATCCTTGATGAGCCGGGCCAATGGTTAAGTAATCCACCATTAACAGTTCAAGGGGCGCGGTGGTTACAATTGTTTGTAAGGGGGCTCGTTGTTCTGGTGGTTTAGTCAACTCACATAAGCGGAATGCTCGGCACACTTCTTCTATTATGGCTTGTATCCGGGGATGGTAGGCTATTCGCTGTAGCCACTGGAAAGTCTTTTGTATGCCAAAATGAGCTCCTTTCTCATGAGCCTCCAGAGCAACTTCAGTCAGTAGGGCTCCCGGCACTACCACTTGCCAAGCTACGGTGGGTTCGGTGTGTAGAGCTGTTTTGCGATACAATAGTCCCTTTTTGAGCACCAGTTTTTCCCATTGACGGAGCATTAGCACAGCGTCCTTAGAAAGTATTTTTCTTTGAGCGTCATTGGGAAGTTGTCCTTGGGCGACCAACTGGCGAAGGGCGCTGATTTCACTATCTGCTTGTTGCTGGCATATCCATTCATCCCGGGATTGATCGAGGCTGCCTCCAGGGGGTTTTGTACAGGACTGCTCTCTTGTCACTGCTATGGTGTCATCGGATTTTAGGGAATATGGTGTTTCCTCTCCCTCTAGCTCTTCATCCCGGTTCCGTCCTGGGATTGGGCACCGGATCCAGGACAAGGCATTGGCGTGGACATTCTCTGCCCCTCTCTTGTAAACGATTTTGGATTTGAACTTGGCCATCCTGGCTACCCACCGCTGCTCTAGGACCCCCAGTTTGGTATTTTCAAGGTGAGCCAGGGGGTTGTTGTCGGTTCGTACCACCACCTCAGATCCCGCTAGGTACTCCGCGAATCACTCCATCATGGCCCATACCACCGCCAGGAGCTCGAGTTTAATAGAGCTGCAGTTGTCAGGATTGTGTTCGGAGTCGTGGAGTGATCGGCTGCCATAGGCGATCACCCTCTCCCGGCCGTCCTGCATCTGTGACATCACAGCCCCCAACCAGTGTAAGCTCCCGTCAGTGTGCAGAATGAATGGTTGCAAGAAATCCGCGTAGGTTAACACCGGGGCTTATGAGAGTGCGGCTTTAAGGTCTATGAAAACTTCTTTCTGTGATTCTCGCCACTGTACCTTACTATTGTTAGCACTGGAGGGGACTCCTCTTAGTAGGTCCTGCAGGGTTCGAGCTCGGCGGGCGAAATTTTTCACAAAGCGACGGTAGTATCCAGCCAACCCCAAGAAAGCCCGCACATCTTTCACTGTCTCGGGAGTAGGCCACTCCTGTATCGCAGCGACCTTCTCCGGAGACGGCCTCGTGCCCTCGGCGGAGATCACATGCCCCAGGTATTCTATTTGTGTGCGGAATAGGTGGCATTTTTGGGGCTTCACCTTCAACTCGTACTTTTGCAGTCGACCGAGCACCTGGCCAGGCGATGCAGGTGATCTTCAAACATGGCGGCATAGATGATAATGTTATCCAAATATATTAGGGTGGCTTCGAAGTTGAGGTCACCTAGGCACCGCTCCATCAGGCGCTGGAAAGGTCCAGGGGCGTTGGCCGGTCCAAACGGCACCCGGTTCAATTCAAATAGTCCTATGGGCAAAATGAAGGTGGTTTTTGCTCGATCCTCCTAGGACATCGGTACCTGCCAGTATCCGCTGGCCAAATCCAAGGTAGAAAAATATTTCGCCTTCCCTAGGGCTGACAGAGACTCCTCTATACGAGGGAGTGGGTATGAGTCTTTGATAGTGCAGGCATTCAACTTACGGTAATCCACACAGAACCGCAGGGTGCCATCCTTTTTCCGCACCAACACTATGGGAGCTGCCCAGGGGCTTTGACTTTCCCGGATGACCCCCTTTTGCAGCATTTGATTCAACAGCGTTTTCACTTCTTGGTACAACTGCGGCGGAATCTGCCGATATCGCTCCCTGATGGGGGCCGCCCCTTCAGTGAGAATGCCGTGTGTAATGGCTGTGGTGCACCCAAAATCGTCCTCATGACTGGTGAACACCTTTTGGTAATGGCCCAAGAGAGCTTCCACCTGGTGTATTTGGGCCTGGTTGAGGTCAGAGAGTTGAGCTCGCATTTACTCCAAGCTAGCTTGCCCCGCCTGCACAGTTACTGCTCAGAGATCCCTTGGATTCACCCCCATCTGCAACGCCGGGGGCGGGAGTACCTCTTCCAATGGTTTTACTACTTTTGCCATTTCCATGCGGGGTTTCAGTAGTAGGTCCTGGTTCTCAAGATTGACACACCGCACAAGGAAGGTCCCCTTTCATACGGTAGCCAGGGCGCGAGCTGACATGGTATTTATGTATATTTAATGATTATTTATATATACTCCATTCATTTACTTCTAGGGATGTTATTTTGATATATACATATAATTCTCATGTGGTGTAATATTTGGATATCTTGTTTACTATGGGACCATTTGATGTGTGTTGTCTTTTTTAAATGGTTTTATTGACGGTCTTTTTGTCCACTAATAAAATTTATATACTTTCACATATATTCATGTTATTTTTCTATTTGGATGTGTGCCCCTTGTGCATGGTTCTTTTTCTCCTAGGGCGCAAGCCACCAGGAGTCCGGAGGGTAGATGCTCGAGGAACATGGCTCCACCTGCACCTCCACTCCTTCCAGCGGTACATGGGCCCGAATCGGCAGCGCAACAACTGTCTGTCCAGGCGGCAGCACGAGCTGAGGAGTCGCAGGTGCAGTCACTCTCCCCAGTACCTCTCCCTCCTGGCAAACCTCATGGACTCGCGCACCCCGCACCAACTGCTGAAAGACCTGTCCCTGTGAAGTGCGGGGGCCCCATTGTTTTGACGTCTCTTGGACTGGTTCATGGAGAAGGAGACTGCCAAATTCTTTTAACACATTCATGCCTAAGGTGATGACATATCCATCAGTCTCGCCTCCCTGAGTCAGGACCACGCCTCACCGGCCCAATGGCTTTCTGCACATCGAGATCTGCATCTATGCTACTCCAGTGACGGGAATAGGTAGCTGACTGGCAGCCACCAGCTTTATCACGGACCCCCATTGTGGTCTTGTGGCTTCTGGAAAATGTTGCCGGAAGTAAGTCTCAGGCATAGTGGTCACTTGTGACCCCGTGTCTACCATGCAGCGCATGGCACGGCCTTCAAATTCCGCCCAAACCAGTGGACACTTCGCGACCAGGTCCTCGGGACTTCCACCACCCCGTGGGGTGCGTTCTGGCTCCGAGCGGCGTCCCCCCAGCTCAGAGCCCTCTAGTTTAACAGCCGCCTAGGCAAGTTCCTCCCTTGCCAAGGACACTCCCGGGTGAAGTGGACCATCTCTCCACAGTTAAAACAAGCGGCGAGCCGTGAAGGCCAGCCACTCTGAGCGCTACGGGGCCTCCAAGTTGACATGTTCGGCCCTGGTAGGTCGCCTCTAGCTCCGGCCTTTCTTTTCACTTCAGCTAATTCACCTCTGGTATTCTCCAGCTCCTGTCGCATTTCCCCCACCCACACGGGCTCACTGATGGCATTCAGGGAGGCTTCAATGCTCTGGGCCTTCCCCAAGGGGACTGTCACCTTTTGCTCCTGCTCTCTCGCGTGGGCTTCACTCCCTACCCCGGAGTAGGTCAAACGTGGGTCTACCCATATCCGTTCTTGCAAGGCTTGCTTAGTCATGGGGTCGTGCATTCCAGTCACCAAGAGGTCTCCCAGGGTAATGTCAAGGGGCCCCACGCCTACCCTGTCCTTTCGCTCGATAGCCATATAGAGTTTCTGCAGCACATTCATATACTGAGTGACCGTCTCCCCCTCTCCCTGCATTCGGCTGAACAGTCGGGTTCTCAGTTCCCCCACATCAGTCAGGTCCCCATGGGTTTCTTCCAAAATCTGCAATGCCTGGACAAAAGTATTCCATTGCCCCGGGGGCCTTAACATCACAGAGTCCTGGGCCTCTCCCTCCAATGCCATGATGGCCACCTCTGCCTCCAGATCAGTGGTCATTGGGTGCATCCTGAACAACCCCCGCATGCGCTCTGTCCAGCTCCACAGCATGGTATTACTGCCGGTGAACTTGGGCAAGTTGTTCAGCACGGCCCATAACGACAGACTGGCCCGGGGGCCACTATCACCCCCCTGATCTGCGGCTTCCCCGCTCGTGCTCAGAGACTGCATCCTGTAGACTATCAGTGACGAGTCGGAGACTGGGCAAGCTTTAACTATAAATTTATAAGGGGAGTTTTTGTATGTAAAACAAGCAGAAAACTGGTTCTCCACGCAGGGAAACCGTACACAAACACAATATAGAGAATTGAAGAATACTCTACGAAAGTCAGGGCCTATAAGGCAGCGATGTAGCCGCCCAATGCCCTCAGGTAATAAACAATGATAACAGAGTTGTCACTTAGCTTCTCAGAAGTTCTGTGGGGTTGACATCCGATTGTCGTTCAGCTGTTGTCGCAGCCACTGGGCCCAGCCGGTGAGGAGCTGACATAAACCTTGAGCGTTCCCACGCTCAGGCGCAGATGGGGCACAACAGGCCAGGGGGAAATCCTCCAAGAGGCGGGATCGCTGCAGCTGTCAGGTAGTCCGCAACCGCGGACTGGAACAGGAACCTAGAGATCACAGGAGATGGGATACAGGCCGCAGTCGCGGGCTCAGGTGAGACAGTGGCGATCGCGGCTGTGGGTGAGTAGGCCGCAACCGTGGGCTCAGTTGAGACAATGGTGGTCGCAGCTGTGAGTGAGCAGGCTGCAACCGCGGGCTCGAGTGTGGCAGTGACGGCCACAGCTGACAAAACTCTCCTGCCTCTACCATCCTTGTCAGCGAGGTCCCGCTTTCTCCTATGCAGTCTCTGCGTCCTTTCTTTCCTGCGTCTCTCTCTCGCTCTTCCTCTAGTCTGACTCCATGGCAACTCCCCTATGCTGAACTCCTGTGCTCCTTTTATCTTGGCCCCGCCCCCACACCTTTCAGAAAAGTCTCTGTCTCCCCCTCCAGTTCCTTCCCCCGGGCACCTTCTCCCTAGGAACTTATGTGACAGCCCCCTTGGTTCCGGCCTGGACACACAGCGGGGGCCCACACCCCTACAGCCTGACACTGCCCTGGAGTGGTACCTGGCATCTACCTGCCGCACAAGCCTGACCTCGCCATCAGAGGCTCCACTAAACACCAAGGTAGCTGCTTAGTCATGCCCCTTCCAGGGTAGTCTGGTTTGTGGCTCGGGGGGCCACAAACCCCCATGCTCGCGCCAACCAGTTAGGGAACAAACGTTACAAATATTCTTGCTGCTCTATGCAGAATCTTTCTCCATAATTTATTTCCCAAGTGCTTCTTAGCTCAAGACCCCTAAACAGGAATTAACTCTATGTAACTCAATGTCAACCATGATTTGAGAAGTATAAGACTGAGCAGAAAGCTTTGGGGAGGCCTGCAAGAAGTGGTTGAGGTCTTGGAATCATGCCAACTAGGTAAGTACTATCGAGGGAGTATATGCGGCTTTTGAGCAAAAGCTTATTTTGTTATATTTTTTACCCTAAATGTAACTTTAAGGGTTATGTAGAAGCTATGGCACCAGGCTCCTGAGATGTAACGATAATACTAGTGTTGACTAACCTAAATGTTTTGAAACTTTCTAGAGTTTATAAATGTCTCAAAATAAATTTGAGAATGATGTCAATAGGACAACTCCATTTGCCTAACCGACTGACCTTCATACCTGTGGTCGCTCTGCAGGAAATATTTTAATGTCCCATAGCTGAAACTAAGATGAATTTAATAGAGAGGTGAACAGAAATACCACATTGGAATTCTCATAAGTATGCCTAAACAAAAAGAATGAATTGTTTGCAGGTATTTTAATTAATGCTGTGGTCATGGCCATCCTTATTCCAATCTGCAGGATTTTGAGAATTAACCGCAAAAGATGCCTGTTCTGCCCACTTTTATGCAGCAAGTTAAGTCATAGCGTAGTTCCAGTTATGACCACTAGATGTCATAAGTCAATCCCATTTGTCCTGTTCCAAGTTTCAAGGACCTTTCCCCTTTAATGGAGCAATGTGTTATGGTTAGAAACTGCCCCCTTAGCTTCCCGGGGAAATCTAGTCAAGCTGACATATTCTCCCGGGCTTTCTGAAGAGATTCATGTGTGTCCTGCTCTCTGTAAACCACTGCTTCTGTCAAAGCGGATTCCGGTAAGGGTTTAGTACAGTTATGTGTAGTGCTACGTATCTGTGTTAGTTAACCGTTATGCAGCCACAGTGTAGTGCATTGTAAGTGAGGCATATTGAGCTCTGTATTTCTCAGTTAGGATATAATGTTGTTTACTCCACATATCGTTAGATGCATTTTCGTATGGTGCAGAGCAGTACTAGTAGCATTCTTGTATTATGTACTCTGTATCATTCTTTGCTATAATGTTCCAGTTACTTATGTAATTGCACACTGTACATGCCTCTATTGATACTATACTCTTTATTTCTTGCAATTTTTACCCGATTTCACCCACTATTGTGTTCACCAATTTCCTTCGTTATACCATCCGTTATCATCTACCATTGTTGTTCACATCATCTCAATAAATATAGACTTAAGTCTTTTATTGGAGTGGATGAAGGGTTTAACTGTATGCTGGAAGCCACACAGTCATACGTGGAAGAAGGCAGAACAGTGAAAACGGAACCGCCGGTCGCAGGCAGTGGTTACAAAGGCTATACGTGACCGCTATCACCCAGACTGCACCGCATTACGGGTATTATAGCAGCCGCCATACAGCCGCAGAGAGTAAGAGCACAGCGCTCAGTAAAAACTGACCGCCGGTCGCAAGCGGTGATTGCATAGACTGTACTGGACCGCTACCACCCAAACTGCCCGCATACGGGTATTACTGCAGCCGCCATACAGCCGCAGGGAACAAGAACCCAAGCCCAATAAGAACAGATAAACTGCCTTCAGTGAAACTGACAGCCGGTCGCAGGCTGCAGTTGACCAGACTGTACGGGACCGCTAACACCCACACTGCTCCGCATATGGTTATCACACCAGCCTCCATACAGCCGCAGAACGTTACTGCAGCCCGCCAATAAGTGCTACATCATTCTCGCCATGCATAGACTCAGTTTCCCGCCAAAATACTCAGCAGAACGCAGCTAAGCACACCATATCTCGAAACAGCACATCCTCACTCAAAACAAGGTCACGAGCAAGCTCCAGCAGGTCGTCATTAGCAGAGCTCGCTGCCGTTGCCCGTGCAGAAGCCGAGGAAGCCAAAGCAAGATCCTCCTTTGCTGAGAGATGCACCTAAAGCTGAGGCAGGCGGAGCAAGATGCAGATAGCGCACGTTTGCTGGCAGAGAGAGAAGCGGGAACTGCACGTTTGCAAGCAGAGAGAGAGACCGAAATCGCACGCCTGCAAGCTGAAACTGCACGTTTGCAGGCAGAGAGAGAAGCGGAAACTGCACGTTTGCGAGCAGAGCTAAAAAGACTTGTGGCAGGCAAAGAGACAGCAGCTGCAATCGCTAAGGCAGAGTATTTGGAAGTTATGAAGGATCCTGATTGTAAGCAACATTCGCAGACCAGATCTAGAAGAGCAAGATCCAGCGCAGCGCGTCACAGAGTACGTCCGTCAACATTCCGGCATAGATGACAGCCCTGATACACCACATCGACCAGTCTACGCCGTTTACCAATGATCCAACCCCGAAATTCGTTACCACAAACAAGGAGTTGTCCAGTACAGAGATGTCGACCACAGCTGCTGTTCCACTGAGCAGAAGGTACAGCTCCCATCCCACCTTAAAGAGACACCTTCTGCACCGAGAAGGTACTGCACAGATTATACGAAGTCAGAAGCGTCTCACAGGTATGGTGACACACCACACACTAGACATGGCTATAACACACCAGCTCGTGCCAGCACTTACCAAGCCACCATAGACCTTGCAAAGTTCCTTGCCCACCAGGAACTGGTTACAAAAGAACTTGTAAAGTTCACTGATAAACCCGAGAACTATAGGTCATGGCGAGCCTTATTCCGGAGCGCTATTCATGGTCTGGACATTTCTAGTAGTGAGGAGTTAGATCTCCTTGTAAAGTGGCTTGGAAGTGAGTCGGTCGAGCATGCCAAAAGACTAAGAGACATCAATATAAAGCATCCACACATAGGTCCATGCAACGTGTGGGAAACACTTGATGAATGCTATGGGACAGTAGAAGTCAT
>VIAB01032229.1:8104-19533 GCA_009801035.1 Oophaga pumilio | reverse complement strand
ACCTAGAATATAAGACATAATTTCAGTTTTTTCACACTTTTTTGCTAAGTATAAAATTGCACATGTGTTAATTCATAGTTTTGATGCTTTCAGTGTGAATGTCCAATTTTCATAGTCATGAAAATACAGAAAAAGCTTTCAATGAGAAGGTGTGTCCAAACTTTTGATCTGTACTGTATTTTCCACAAAGGCTTTCTGGTATATCACCATTTTAAAAAAAACTCTCCTCAGAAAGAAGAGATGCAAACTGTTCCTTGTAGCGTGTGTCTAGTAAGGTGAGCAACCAGTTCTCTTTTTATTCCAAGATGAATGTGACATGAGGGTCGCGGGAAAGGCACCTACAGCCAACACTTCCCTGTCTCCACCATGACGACAACTCTCCATTTCCTTCTCCACTTCCATCTATTCCTCCTCATTCCCCTCCTCAGCCCAACCATGTAGGAAAGATGGGACAAAGATTGTGTGGGTACTGGTCCCATTTGCAATATCAGCCAGCTCCTGTTCCTCCTTCTCTTCTTCAGCCTTTAACTCCACATTGTTACCCAATATGCACTGAGGAGATGGTATGAGGCTAGGGTAGTATCTCCCTTTCTCATGTCTTGCTCTCTCTCCACCTGGTCCACATGGAAAGCTTCATGTTTAAATGCCAGCAGAGACTGCTTAAGTAGCCAAAGAAGCGGTATTGTTGAGCTGATGATGGCATCATCACCGCTCATCATCTCTGAGGAGTCCATAAAGTCTTGGAGAATGGCAGAAATGTCAGACATCCATGCCAACTCTTTATTTGCTATGCTTGGAAACTGACTAGAATTCTGACAGGCATGTTGGAGCTGGTATTCACCAACTGATCTCTGCTGCTCACAAAGCCTTGCCAGCATGAGCAGTGTAGAATTCCAGCTTGTGGGGACGTTGCCCCCCAGTCAGTGAGCTGGCACGTGTGTGAGCCAGAGCAGCAGCAGCTGTAGCTGACTTGTGGAAATGGCCGCTGATGCGGCGTACCTTGACCAGAAGCTCTGGCGAATCTGGGTAGGTTTTCAGAAAACTGCTGAACTACCAAGTTGAGCATGTGGACCAATAAATTGTATTTTTGTGTGCTTGCCAAGCTTCACAGCTGCCACCAGGTTACACCCATTATCACACAAGACCATGCCTGGATGCAGGTTCAGCCGTAAGAGAGACAGATATGTCTTGTCTGTTATTCATTTCAACAATTCTGCGCGGTTTGCAGTTTGTCTCCTAGACAAATTACCTTCAGCAGAGCCTGTTGCCACTTCGCTGATGGGAGGGGATGTAGGAATTTTTTGTAGGAGGTGGGGGAAACCCTAATAGAAGTAGGGTCAGCAAATCTTGTCATCGGTAACTCCTGTGCCATGCCAAGGTGGCCCCGGCCTCCAAAATTTTATATACTCCTACACTCTTAAATGCTTTGCAAAATGTATAAAGTGAGGAAAAATCTATAATGAGGGTAATTAAGTTACCCTCTTCAGGTGTCTGCTTCCTTTTCTCTTCCTCGGGAGGTTGGCGTGACGGCCTCCACCTGCTTCCTGGAGCCCAATTCCCAGGTTCCTGGGCTGTAAGGGACCAGGCTTCGAGGTAGTGCCGGAGCACCCAACAGGCTTAGTGGGCGAAAGCCCCCTGTGTCACCTTCCCTATTGCCTGCTCCCAGCTTGGAGGTGGGGAACCCCAAGAACAGTGCAATTGGGGTGGCAGCCCCGTCTCAAGCTGCGTCAATGAGCCTCTGCCAGGTCCATTCATTTTTCAAGAAGGGTTTATCCTGCTCCCTTCCTTCTCAGATCACATCCACCGCCTACCAGCGATGTTGACCCTCCAATTTGAGGAACGTGACCTTGGATCCAGCTATAAGCTCTTGCAGCCTTCCAGGAAAGTGTTCTGTCTCTCCTGCTCATGGTTGAACAATATGTGATGAGAAGTCGCAAATGTTTCTATGGACCTCCATCTCCGTTGTACATAATGTACTTACCTCGGGATGTTAACTGTCAGTACCTTGCAATTAGCAGGCCCGCTATCATCTCTCCAGCCCTGGTATTGGCTCACCTCCTTCTGTCTTGTGACCATCATAGGCCCTGCAGTCCACTCACTAGTTGCTGGATTCTAACTCTCCCATCTGTAGTCTGCAAGAACCCTAATGGTGAAGTCTGCGGCCTGGGTTCGGACCTTGGTGTTTCTGGGAAAGTGTAAGGTTCCGCACCACAGGTTACTGCCACGTGTCCTGTCATGCCAGCTTTGTCTGGCTCCGATATTCCTCTGGTCGCTCACTCGGCGGTCCCATGAAATTCTGCCATTTGATCACACACACTGCATACCAGCGATGTTGACCCTCCATTTTGAGGAATATGAACTTGTTTGAAGCCATCAGCTCTTGTAGCCTTCAAGGCAAGTGTTCTGTCTCTACAGTCCGCTGGTTGAACGAGATGTGATGTCGGTTCCCAAACTCTTCTATGGACCCTCATCTTCATATATAATGACCTTTCCCAGGGATGCCAACTGTCGATACCTTTCGGCTAGTGGGCCTGCTAGCATTTTGCAAGCCCTGGTCCTGGCTCATCTCCTCTCTTCCAACCAGCCTAGGCCCCGCAGTCCACTTGCTAGTTGCTGAATCCTGGCTCTCCTGTCTGCAGTCCGCAAAAACCCCAACAGTGAAGTCTGCGGCCTGGGTTTGGGCCTTGGTGGTTTTGGGAAAGTGGCCGGTTCAGGACTACAGGATACTGCCACCTTCTCTGTTATGCCAGCTTTGTCTGGCTCTGGTAATCCTCCAGAGCCTTGCAGGACTCTACCATCTATGTTGCCTTGTTTCCCAGTAAGCACGTTACACTGTATAGATTACTAATGCATTCCAGAAAAAATTTGAACACTTTTTTGGTGTGTTTTTAATACCCCTGAATTTCACCCCAGAGCACATAATACTCTATGGATCAATAGCTGAACACAGAATTTTTTTCTCTTTTTTGGAGTGCTATAAACCACTGAAATGTAATCAAGAGCACGTAATACTCTGTGAATGAGTAACTGAATACCCCAAACATTTTTAATGCTTTTCTGGATTGTTATTTAGTATTTACCATTGAAATGCAACAGAAAGCATGTAATACTCTTTGGATGAATAATATAATACCGAAAACATTTTGAACACTTTTTTGAAGTGCTATATACCACATAAAAGTACCACTTAGCATGTAATATTCTATAAATGAGTAGTTGAATACATACAAATTTTTCAATGCTGTTTTGGAGTCTTATATACCACTGAAATTGAAAAAAATGAAACAAGCACTGTATGAATGACTAATTAAATACAGACGCATTTTTAAACACTTTTTTGGAGTCTTATATATCACCAAAAAGTCACAGAAAGTATCTAATACTGTATGGATGATTAGTTGAATCCAGACAAATTTTTAAAAACTTTTTTAGAGTTTTAGATACCACTGAAATTTAACAGAAAGCACCTAGTACTGTATAGATGACTAATTGAATCCAGACAAATTTTTAAATGCTTTTTTGTAGTCTTATGTAGAGATAACTGAACTTGTTTGTAAAAGATTCGCCAATTTCAAATATTGCACATTTGAATTTGTGTTTGGATTCCCGAGCATTTCAATTAAAAATCAGCAAAATTCGGCCAAAGCTAGGTAAATGATTGAGTTTCCACTTATGCATTTGTTAGGACTTTTGGTATGATAATGGTTCTGTACTATGAGTGACAGGGAAGTGTTTGATGTGGGGAGGAGGTGGAGAGAGGTCAGAGTAGCAGCAGATTGTACTTTTGCTTTTATTAACTTAATGTGTGGAGATTCCGTTAGCCAGTCATGGAGCATAGACCATCCACAATGTCCAGACACAAGGGCTTCTTTCATTGGCTGCTGAAGTTACATGTCCCTTTCACATAAAAAACGAACATGTTTTTGCGCCATTTTGTCAGTGTAATGCCACAGAGAGGCTGTTCCTGCTGCTGTTGCTGCAAGCTGTCAGATAGCTAGTTAGGGAGTTTATTGTTATCTAGTTCATCTATATAGGATCCTGCATCACATTGACCTTCCATCATCTAAATCCTGTGTTGTTCAAGCAAGAGTACACATTTAGAATCTAAATTGTTTGTGCTGATAAAGTGGTGCTTCCAGGAGAGTCCACATTTCAGAATCTAAATGTTTGTGCTAAAACTGTGTTGCAGGCATAAGTCCACATTGCAGAATCTAAATAATTTGTGCTATTACTGTGGTGCAGGCAGGAGTCTACATTTCAGATTCTAAATAATTTGTGCTAATAGTGTGATGCAGCCAGGAAAGTCCGTATTTCAGAAACTAAATTGTTTATGCTAGTAGTGTGGTGCAGGCAGGAGTTCACATTTCAGAATCTAAATCATTTATGCTAATACTGTGGTACACAGATAAGGAGGGTTTGTGGATAATCTGTGCTGTTGGTATCCCATATAATAAATCCAAATTGAGACAGAAAGAACATGCGGTTATTCTTTAAAAAGTCTATGCGTTTTGAAGTACTACAGACTTCTTCATCAGGACTAGTTTTTTTCTAAGACTGTGGTGCAGGCAGAAGTCCACATTTTAGAATCCAAATAATTGTACTAATACTGTGGTGCAAGCAGGAGTCCACATTTCTGAATCTAAATCGTTTGTGCTAAAAGTGAGGTGCAGCCAGGGGAGTCCACATTTTAGAATCTAAATCGCTTGTGCTAATAGTGTGGTGCAGGCAAGGGTCCACACTTCAGAATCCAAATAACCATTTGTTCTAATTGTGTTGTGCAGCCAGGAGAGTCCACAATGCTGAATCTAAAACATTTGTGCTAATAGCGTGGTCCAGACATCAGGCCACATTTCTGAATCTAAATCCTTTCTGATAATAGTGTGGGCCATACACCAGGCCACATTTCAGAATAAAAATAATTTGTGCTAATAGTGTAGGCCTGACACAAAGCAACAATTCAGAATCAAAATAATTTCTGCTAATAGTGTGGTCCAGACACCAGGCCGCATTTCTGAATCTGAATCCTTTCTGCTAATAGTGTGGTCCAGACACACTATCTCAGAAAATAAATCCTGAATGTTAATTTAGTGACAGGTGACTGACAGGTCTGGGCCTAGGGTTGTGAAACAGATGGTTAAAAGAGGGGAAGAGTACATCCAACCTGAGTGTGGAAAAAGTGAGGTCATGGTGGAAGGGGGAATAGGCTTGGTATTTAAGGTATAATTGGGTTAAGTGGTAATGTTGCTGAAAGCTCTACTGAAGAAACACCGTTTTGTCCTATCCAAAGACAACAGACAACATCTGTTACTGCACTGGATACTCAACTCCATTTCTTTGGAAAGAGTCACATCAAATGGCCTCTCCTCCTCTTCCTCCACCTTAACATCAGAAACAGTACAATCCTCAGAGGTGGCACCCAAATTAGCCTTGTTTCCCCACACGTCACAACTCTCACATTCACGATGTGCTAGTCTGGGAATCTCACTGTGCTAAAATGCAGACTAGCAGTCTTTGCCAAACACTGGCATCCCATCAACTCAATCTGTTGCTTCTTCCTCCTTTGTCACTGTAGCACGAGTTCTCACACAGGTCTCTGGCCACAGAACCTTCACTTGTTCACCCCCTACCATCGAGGTGAGTTAGAGCCCGTCAGCTGTTCCAGAAGTGGAGATAAATGCTGTTTTTGTTTCACTGAGCACACTACATCTTTCTCAATCCACCATAACATCTCTGCATGCACTACCTCTTCTAGGTCCTCCACCCGCACTCTAAACTTGTCCCTTAATGAGACACATGTTCCAAGAGTGCAAAGAAAATCCTCCACATCCGTATTTCACAGCCACTGTTCAACACAATCAGGTAGTGTTTAAATTAATATGTCTTGGGTATCACAGTCACACAGCTCAAGAGTCGTGGACAGTTATCCAGGTCAAGTTTGAGCAATGGCTGTCTCCACTGAACTGGAGCTAGGAAAGGCCATGTGCGATAACGAGGCAAACCTGGTTGTGGCCCTACACACACACATACCTTTCATGGCTCACATTCTCAACTTGGTTGTACAGCAAATTCTCTACCAGTATCCAAGCCTGAATGCACTACTGTAGAAAGCAAGGTCTCTTTGAGCTCACTTCCTCCGTTTGCACTCCTCAGGTCATCGTCTTGCATAACATAGGTTTTTCAGCATACCAGTAAATTGTTTGATATGTAATGTACTGACACAGTGGAACTCCACTCTGCACTTGTTGTAGCGACTGGGGCAGCAGCAACAAGCACTGGTGCAGTATGTCCTTTTGCATAGCCTGGGTTAATGCAATAAAGATGTGATGCAAATCACGCTTGCAGAGTGGGCACAGATGAATGATCTCTGCACCCTTCTGCACAGTTTCAAAAATGGCTTCTAAGATTTTAGCGCTGATGATGCAATGATCAGCATCAATATTCCAGTCATCTACATGCTTGTGCACACTTTAAATAGTCTGCAGGAGGAGATGGTTATCCCAAAGAAAGAGGTGGAAGCAGAGGAGGATATGCAAGGGATAAAAATTTCTTAAAGTTCTGGACTGTCATCGCACAGGCAGGTGCCATGGGAGGGTGGATTACAGTGATCGTGGAAGGCTCATGTTACCAGACAAACTGTTAGTAAAGGTGCAGGAGCTGAGGAACAAATGGTGTAGGATGAGGAGGAAGAGATTATGGGCACTCACCAGTCAGGAGATGAAGAGGATAATGATCCCCTCTCTGTTGTCCTTGGTTGGTGGGAGGGGACGAAGGAAGCAAGCTTGAGTGTTACCTCACCTCCAACACACCACGGACTTGGACCTCATGGAAGCACCCAACACATAAGTGCCTTCTTGCTGCACTATCTGCAACATGATGACTGTATTCTTAGGGTTAGAAATAGTGCTGACTGCTGGGTTGCCACTCTGTTAGATCCAAAGTAAAAGAGTACATTTTGCATATATGGTTTCCCCCTAGAAAGGGAGACACACATGCTGGAGTATCGAATCATGCTTGTAGACAAACTTAAGGGTGGTTTTACCAATGACATCAGTGGGGTACACAGTGTGCCGCAGTGGACTCTGCTCAGCTTAGACGTCAGTCCCAGCGTCTCGCTCAGTCTGGCAGTGTGCAGAGGATTACTGTTGCTCCACCAGGCTCTGCTATTGTGGCCAGTACTGGTTAGCAGCAAGCAGACATCTTTAGGACAAAGTCCTTGTTTTCCCTTTCTGAGCATGCCCAGGGTGAGATCTCTCATTGGAGATCAGGGGTCACATTCTCAGGTACTGCAGGAGCTCCTATTGGTCCGCCAGTAAGGTCCTGTGACTACTGGTGTTCTGGAACAAGTTTCATTGGTCGTTGTTTCTGGCAGGTCCTTTAGCTGTTACTATAAAAGAGTGGCATGGCTGGGCCGCCATGCGCTAATATCAATTGCATTATGTGCTATTGCGCCAGTGTGATCATGCATGCATGTGTTTAGGAACCCGGCTGAAATAAGCCCCTAGAATACCGATTTGAGTGCAAGTGTTTAGGGACCCGGCTGAAATAAGCCCCTAGAATACCGGCTTCTCCGGTGAGGAGATTGCTTGCTTGTGTTGCTGTCTGCATGATCACGGACTGCTATCCGCACAGCAGTTATCTGTGTATTCCTGTGAGTCTAACAGGACACAGTCTTTTTCTCAGCGGCTCTGTGACGCAACAGGGTTCGCTTTATAACGCTAGTTCAGCGCCCTTTTACTTTGTGGCTCACTGAAGTTAAGTGAGTTCGTATTTATCGCCATATAGCGCTGTGGCATTCCCGTTAGCGGCTCTGGGGATTAACAGATTTCGCACTAACTGCCACAGCGTACTACGGCGATTATTTTAGCGACTCTGCGGGATAACAGAGTTCGCTACCTTCGCCATCTTGCTAGCAGCGGGCTTCGCCTGCACGGTGGACCCCAGGCTGCGAACGCACCTCTCTACAATATCTATTAGGTGCGTTCCGCAGACCCTAACACAGTGTAAGTGTAGACCAGCCCATGTACTGGCAGAACAGAGTACAAGTCTGACACATTGTGAACGACTGGAGAGGATGATATAGTAGTATCTAGAGTTTAATATCAATGCTTCAGGAGGGGTTTGACACTGGGTTGACACTCTGTTAGATCCATGATACAAGATTAAATTTTTCCAGCTGCTTCCCTCCCTGGAAAGGGATGTGCTCATGCTGGAGTATCAAAACATGCTTGCAGACAATCTCAAGAGTGATTTTGCCCAAGACAGCGGTGAGGCACTCAGTGTGCTCATGTCATGTCAAGTCATGTCATATCTAGACATCCAACCTCTGGAACGTCAAGGTGTCATCGCAAAAACATTAGCAGCAGCAGTCTTAAGTGACATAAACAATTTCTGTGATCGTTTCTCACATTTTTTTAGACAAGCCCTTGCAGCAACAAAACAGAGTACAAGTCTGACACATTGTGAACAAATGGAGAGGATGGTGCACTTGTATCTGGACCTTAATATCAATGCTTTAGGGGAGGTTTGGACCCCTTTGCATTTTGATCTTCAAAAATTGAAGAGCAGCCTGAGCTCACCTTGGAAATTTTGGCATGCCCGGCAGCCAGCACAACGTGTCTTCAGTGCTGCTGATGGTATCCTGATGGATGAGTGGATCTGGCTGTCCCCCTGAAAGTGTAGACTGCTTAACTTTCATCAAGATGAACAAGTCATGGATCTCCATTGACATTTGCACCCAAGTCACAGACTGGGCAGACTAGGTGATGGTGTAGTTTTTAATGTGCTGCATTGTTATTGCAGTCTGTGACACCTTTGTCATGGCTTCTGTGCCTGCTGTTGAACTTGCTACTGTTGCTCATGTTATAAACAATTTTTTGAAATGTGGAGACTCCAAGTTGGGTTTATATCTGGTGGGCTGCCTGTAAAGAAATGGGTTTCTGAGCCCCAGTTTACTATTTCTACTTTGAGGAAATTAATCCCACTTTAGTTGTGTGTGGCAATAATTATTTGAAACGTGGAGACTCCAAGTTGGGTCTCCATCTGGTGCATTACCTGTAGTGGAAGGGGTGTCAGAGTTCCATTATACTATTTCTACTCTGGGGAAATTTATGCAACTTTAGTGGTGCATGGCAATCATTTTTTGAAATGTGTGGACTCCAATTTGGGTCTCCTTCATGTGTGTTTCCAGAATTTGGTAGGGCTCTCAGAGCACCAGGCCAACACCTGTAACTCATCCACCTGTTAATGATCAATGTTTAAGCTAGAAATGTTTATCCAAACTCTGTCCCAGGTTCTGACCCATGCATCCATGCTGCCCATTTATACTCTGGGTAAATTGATGCCACTTTTCCTGGTGTAAACTACTGATATGAGCTGTTTTGGCAGCTTTTGGGCTCCCCAAAGGTGCTGTCTATGCATTTCGATTTGCCCCCGAATGAATTCATTGTTGTTCGGATATTTTCAGTAAATTGTTCAACAAACTGTTTACTGAAATGTTCGACCAACATCTGGAAGTTTCCTGATCCTAACAGAACTGAACCTTAAGGCTATGTGTACACGATGCGGATTTCTTGTGGATCCGCAACTTTTTTTCCGCACAGAAATGCTCCAAAAATGCAAATGATTACTGAAGCAATGTTAATCAATGACACTCCAGAATTGTTGTTCACATGCTGCAAAAAATTCCATCCTGATTCGCAGCGTTTTATTTTCTGCAGCATGTCAATTCCTTTTGTGGATCTGCAGCGTTTCTGCACTCATTGACTTCCATTGAGTCAGTCAAATCCGCAGCAAAACCACAGGTGTAAAAAGGTTTGCCGATTTGCTGCCAAAAACGCTGCAAAAAAAAGGACATGATGTCAGAAGGAGGAAGAGCGTGTGGGTGGAGAATATGTGTGTGGGCGGAGAATATGTGTGAGCGGAGAATATGTGCGTTTCTGTCTGGGGGAGTCTATGTGCGTGCGGGAGTCTGTGTGTGTGTGCAGCTGTGTGCGGTTGTCTGCGGTTGTGTGCAGTAACGCTATCACCGGTACTGTCAGTCACAGCGCTGCGGGATCATGCTGGCAGATGTCAGCGTGATTCCGCAGCTGACTGTGACCCGCGGTAAAAAAGCAGGCATGGGCCGATGAGACTACTGCTCCCATCGGGCTATGTCTACTGTCACTTATAACAGTGACAGCAGGTGCCGCTGATGGGAGAGTAGTATCATCTGCCAGCTCCTGTGCTCACAGTTAAAAAAAAAAAGAAAATTACATACATATTCACATAAAAATAAAAGCCCATTATACTTACTTCACACCAAATCCCCGATGCCCTCGTTTGCTAGAAATAATGTAAAAAAATAAATCAACATATACTCCCTGTCCGCCGTAGTCCAGGTAATCCGAGTGCCCCACGGCGATCTCATGTGTAGAATAGTCACATCGGGAGATGTGACCGCTCCACTCAGCCTCCAACGAAACACTGACAGGAGGCAATCGCTCCTGGGTTGTATCACTGAGCCGCGGTGAGAGTTCACTGGAGTTCATCAGCTTCGGTACTCTCACTTACTGCACCTCTGCATGGGAAAGTTCTCACGGTAGTGCCATAAGTGAGAGCACCAGAGCTGAGGAACTGAGGTGAACTCTCACGGCAGCGCAGTGATACACTGCGGGAGCGATCACCTCCTGTCAGTCTATCACCGGAGGTCAGGTAGAGCAGTCACATCTCGCTATGTGACCGTTCTACACGTGAGATCGCCATGAGACACTCAGTAAATGGACTACGTTGGACAGGGAGTATTATATGTTGGTTTATTATTTTATTTTTGTTGCAGGAGACGAGGGAGTTGTGGAAAAGGCGTTCAGTAATTATGGTAAATTAAGATTCAATAAAGAAGTCTGTGTGATTATTTGAAATAAAGGACTTTATTCTGGCTGTATCTTTATTTACCATGTAACTATGTGATTAGTAATGAATAGGTGTCTTATAGACACCTCTCCATTGCTAACCTGTGGGCTTTATGTCACCTGACAAAACAAAGATGACATCAACCCCACAAATATGAACTCCACTTGCCACCTCTACAGTGCAAGTGGGAAGAGCGAGGCTAAGTGCCAGAATTGGAGCATCTATAAGATGCACCATTTCTGGTGCAGCTGAGAGCTCATGATTTTAGCCTGGGGTAGTGCCAACATCCATGGCCCCTTCCCAGGCTATTAATATTAGCCCGCAGCTGTCTGTCTAGCCTTTGCTGGTTAGATTTTATAGGGGGACCCCATGTTAATTTTTTTCTGGGGTTCCCCTGTAAACTAGCCAGTAAAGGCTGTGCGATGATATTAATAGCCTGGGAACCCTTATGGCTATTGGCTCCTTTCCAGAATATTAAAATCAGCCCTCAGCTTTCCCTCTGCTGCTTATAAAAATTAAGCGGGAGCCCACACAATTTTTTT
>VIAB01032227.1:19400-31025 GCA_009801035.1 Oophaga pumilio | reverse complement strand
CTACATTATATATTTGGTGCGTTCCGCAGACCCTTAACAGTGGCTCTGTGGTTAGCAATGCAGTCTTGCAGCGCTGGGGTCCTGGATTCAAATCCCACCAAGGACAACATCTGCTAGGAGTTTGTATGTTTGCGTGGGTTAACTCCAGGTTCTCCATTTTCCTCAACATTCCAAAGACATACTGATAGGGAATGTAGATTGTGAGCCCCAATGGGGACAGCTATGATAATGTGTGTAAAACAATGTGGAATTAATGATGCTTTATAAACAAGTAAAATAAAGAAATAGAGACCTAGCAACATCATGGTTATGTATGCCCTCGTCTTTCTAGCTCATGGAGAGACTAGAAAATGATGATCTTAAGGTATGTACATGTAGACTGGGGCTGGCAGAACATTAAACCAAGTACTTCAGTAATAAAAGTGTTTTTGAAGAGAATCATCAATTATACAAAAGAAAAATCTTTAAAAGACTAATGTACCAATGAAAACGTCATGAGAGTATTGTCAGTCATCGATCCCCTCCTGCCAAACAAAGACATCCCTCAAGGGGGTCCATTAATTTCTGTGAGAGCCAACAAGATAACCAAGTAATAGACTAGTAATAAGATACTGTAGTAAACATCATACATCCTTCTGATCGACTGTCATACATCTGTTGGACCTGACACAGTGCTAAATTAAGTTTTAACATAACTGGCTTTCCTACTACGTGTAAACTTCTATGACCAATATATTTAACGAGGACCTTTTTGCTCTTATTTTATTCCAATTACTCCACTACGTATTTTTTTTTCATGATCCTCTGGGGCGTGTCTTTAGATCACTTTACATAATTAACCTCTTAGCCACACCTACTTGCAAAGACCATAAAAATTAATACCAAATAAAAATGCCTATATATTTGGAATATGGCAGACTTAAAAAAAAAATGAAACACTCAAGGAAGCAGAAAGACTAGAATAAGAATAAAAAGTGGCCACTTTTGACCTGGTGACATGTCCTCTTAAAGTGGGCCATCTAAAAGCTTGGCCATTTTTTGACCTATTCTACGTTCTTTTGCTATGTGGAAAGACAGACACTGCCAGAAAAGAACAATTCCTTACGACATCAGCGTCATAAGGGCTGGACACGATGTGAACATCCCCTAAACGAAAAGAATCCTTAGATTCAAATGTTTTTCTGCATATAATTCATATCTAGTCCAAACAATTCTAGGTAATTAGATCATAAGCCAAGAGATTATCAAGTGCCGAGTACCCATTGGGTTGTTAGTTTTCAGCTCTTCTTACTTCACACTTGTATGATGAATAACACTAAAGATTACATTTAAAATGTGGTGCCACACTTCCATTTTTATTTCCTTCTGTATAGAAAATTATATGACTTTTTGAGTTGTATACAAAGAAATGCTACTACACCATAATGAAGTAGGTTACTTTTAGCTATTAGAAGACATTGTTGTCAGCTATACAAAGCAGGCATATGTCTCTCGTTAACTTTCTAACCTTCTCAACGTAAGGTCAATTACAGGTAGGGTTATTCTCAACTGGTCTTGGTGGTCGGATGCTGAGTCAGTACTCACGGACAAGCTGTGAGACAAGAAGTCCGGGGTCAGATACCAGGAGGGGACGTCAAAGGCAAAAGGTAAGGCAAAAGAATGGTCAAAAGGCAAAGTCCAAGGTCAGGCAACAAAGCTCTGAATAGCTGAACACAGAGAACAACTCATACATTGTCAACCAGCTAAGTAGCCAGGTAACCACCCAGAACACGTGATACCTGGAAGAAACCCATCAAGCCCGATCAGATAGGGCGGCTAGGTTGTCACTCTCATTACTGACAGCCCAGAAAGCCTCTGATTCTATAAGGCGGCTGAGCTGTCACTCACTGGGCCTCTAAACACCATGAGTGGTGTAATCGTGACAGATGGGCTCACTGGGACCCATTAAAAGATACCTATCCTCACATTTATCACCATTAAATTTAACTACCATTTAACGCACCGGGTCCTGATTTCCAATAGTTTTTAAGGTTGAAGGTAGACTTAAGTCCATCGAGTTCAACATACAATATAGTCTAAAATGTTGATCCAGAGGAAGGCAAAAGTCCCATGGGGCTGACACTAATAGCTCCATATTAGGAGAAAAATTCCTTCCTGGCACCATACAGCAATCAGATCAGTTCCCTAGATCAAAGCCCCATCACAGAATCTAGTGCCCTTAACCTGTAAAATAATATTTATCAAGAAGGGAATCCAAATCCTTATTGAATTTCAGTAGTGATTTAACCATTACAACATCATGTGGCATAGAGTTCCATCGTCTCACTGCTCTTAATGTTGGTTACTCTTCTCTGCACCTACCCTAGTACAGCTATGTCCTTACTATATACCGGAGACCAAAATTTTACACAGTATTCTATATTGCATGAAAAACAAAATAGTTAACGAAAATCATGTACGGTTGCTATCTAAAAGAGCCATTCAAAATATTTGGTGACCATACCCAAACCAGGACAATGTGGAATGAAGGTCCCATAGGTTTGAAACCACATATGTGTGATGTGGAGTCTGGAGAACAGACCTTCATTTCTGTAGTGAACAACAATTACAATTACTCACTGCCTAATGCAAAATATATTTAAAGGAAATGTGTCAGAAAATAATCTGTTGTTTAAACCAGAACAGTTTACAGCAGTTTCCTTATCAGCAGAGGCAGGATTACAATGACCAATGACAGGTAACACCTTTATACACAGCTGATAAACAGAGGATCCACCAATCACAATAGGCGGTATCACAGCTCACCTTGTTTCCCTCATTTCACAATGACCTTTGCACACACTCATTAGATGCTTAAGAACAAAAGATAGGGTCTGAGTCAGTCTATTGCTGCTAATGTATGTGTGAATTTCCTGAAAAAAATAGGAAGGGGGAGTGTAAAAAACTCAGCCTTGAGTTGTGCAAACATTTTGCACCTTTCACAGTTTTTGACTCCAGAATTCTGGGGTAAAAACTTTAATGAATCAGAGCCTTTGTTTCTCTGCACATTCTACTGTAATGTGGTCTGTCATCATAAATCACCTGAGAGGAGCTCAGAATAAAAGAGTTACTCTCCCATCAGACTCAACACAAGCTCTTGTACGGATTCTCAGTTAACTCATTCTGCAGCCAACAATAGACATTACAACTCAGAGGCTATAGGAGGCAAACAGTGCAAAATGTTGAATGAAACAAAATAACAAAAATAATTTTTAAGTAATAGAACTAAATAAAAATTGTTGATCTCAAAGGAGACCTTTCACCCATTTGAGCATGTTAAACTGGCCACATCATGGAATCATAATTGTAGAGCTGAGTAAAATGTAGTTTGTATTTATTAATTTCTCCTTTCCTTTGCAGGGATATTAGCTTGTAAAGTTTAGATTAGAATTTGTTATTGTTCAACTGTGTGTTACCAGAGATTTATCTCTGGGGGCCTATACTTCTTCCCCTGCATGAGGTTGACCAATCATAAACGGGCAACGTTATGCAGGGCAGTAAAGAACATGCCCTCCTCTCCTCACTGATCTCTGCAGTTACTGTGCTGAGCTGAAAGCACTGTGAGATGAGAAAACTGGTAGATCTACAGCAGATAAAACAGTGGTTTTATCAAAACTCCAGCAAGCAACCCAGTAAGTGATACATCCCTGGAATCAGGGTCTCTGTCCCTACATTATACTGCTCTCTGATTAGGTGACAAACACTGGCTGACAGATTTCTTTTTAATTGGCATAACATAGAACAAAAAATTACATTTTTTCCAGAAAGAGTGCTACTGTGTCCAGTTTTGCAGTCCAGCCCATTCAAATGTTTGCTGCAGCCCATGGACAAGAATGCTGCTGTTTCTGAAAAACAAGTAATCAGTTCGTTATATGCTTCTAGTTTGTTACAACTGTAGGGATTCACTCTCTCAGGCAGGCATAAGGTCTTAGGTAGAGTTCACACAAGAAATGCAGTTTTGGTCCAAACATGTGCAGTTTTTATTACCGTACTTTGCACAGGTTGCACTGCCCCAAAACAATCTCATAAACATAACTCCCCAGCCTTGTCCATGCACTAACTAAACAGAACAGACCCTGGCTACTTATACACGGCTGAGCTAGCCCCAGATCAGTCAAAAAACAGCTATTGTCCATAGACGCCACTGATTTTTGTGGTTCTTTGCACACGGCATGTGCAGACTCTTCTCAGAGAGAGATTCTGGCCTGTCTCTCTCTTCAGCTCTAAGACACATTAAGGCTAAGTGCACACGTTCAGGAATGTGAGCAGAATTTTCCTGAGCAAAAACAGACTTTATTTGCGGTAAAAACGCGTGTTTTTGCGCGGATTTTGCGCGTTTTTGATGCGTTTTTTGCGCGTTTTTACCTCGATTTTTCTCTGAACTTTCTAGGTCAATAATATAGCGAGAAAAACGCTAGAATTCCGCGAAATTAATGAACATGTTGCTTCTTTTTCCGCGATGCGCTTTTTTCGCGGAAAAAAATGCAACATGTGCACAAAAATTGCAGAATTCATTCTAAATGACAGGATGCTTAATTCATGGGTTTTTTACGCATTTTTTGCCGCGAAAAAACGTGTGCACTTAGCCTAAGTCTGATGCCCACGGTCTGTGCATTCACTAGCTAACACATTCGCCTCCGCTCCATCCAGCAGATGGACACTCTTCTGAGGAGACTGCCACACAATGGACCTACTTCCTGCTTCTTAGAGAAACACTGCAGGTGCTTCTAATCAAACACTAAAGAGCTGGGGTTTAACCCTGTCCTTCCCAGCTATGCTACACAGTATACATTATACCGTATACTGACTTACTCTTATAGGAGAGAATTATCAAGATATTAGGTATTTGGGGTGGACTTCCTTCGTGAAGTTCCAACTTTCAATAACATCTACTCATTTTGCACAGCCCATGTGAGCCTCTATACAGCTGCTTTGAATTCTAATTATTATGCATGCAGCTTCTGAGTAAACCATGTGAAATTTTAAGTACCTTTTAGAAATTCTAGACACCTTTACCATCAAGATTTACATTCTAAGCATAAACGGAGAACGTCATGGCTGCTATTTCAAGTGAAAATCATTTTAACATCAAGTTCTGTGCATTTTAATGAAAGAGGCAGAGATGTCACGACAGTGAAAAAATCTGCAGACGTGCTATACCAATGTGCTCCCAGGGGGGATCCGCACATCACTGCACTTGCATTTGGCCACATGGTAGATGTACCGTAAGTTGATTTTTGTACTACAAGGAAACTACCAGCTGAGAAGATTATAATAAGGGACTATCAAAAATGTAAGATATCCTTGGGGTCCTTGAGTAGTCTTAAATATAATCTTCTGTATCTCCCACTATCGCCTAACCTCATATTAAACAAGTCCCAGGCTGGTGGGCAGCTTTCTACAGCAGGAACCTTCCCTTACTGGTTTGCTTGCAGTGAGACTCTACATAATCGAAACCTTTGGTTACATCACATTCTCAGATGTTCATGGCCGAAAAAGAAGGATGGAGGTGGTGTTATTTTTTTCTTTTGCCATTCTGAGGTGTTAACAGACATTTAATCTCACCGTTTGGAACAACAGGTTTTAGGTGACCCAGGCTTCGCGTCCATAAGTGCCATAAAACACAGCAACCAACTTGTGTGTGATAATAGAGATTAGAAATAGAGATGCCGATAAATCATCAATAAAAAAAAACATCGTCAGGGAAATGCTTTCCATGAAGACACCCTCTAAATGTGGTTTAGTTCCAGTAGCAAACATTAATATTAATGTTCCTTTTATTTTAAGATTAAAATTGCCCTCTATCCCACATATAACGTTTACATTTGCCCCATGGTGAAGAAAGGTCTGGTGTTTGGTACCCCATTCTTGGGTAGCTTGGGTTGACTTTCCAAACCACTGCCCCCATAGGCTCTTCACCAGCTGATAGGAAGGGACCAGCCAACAATATATATATATTGTTTGTCTGGAGGTACATACAATACTATGCAAAAGTTCTAGGCAGGTGTGGAAAAATGCTACAAAGTAACAGTGCTTTAAAAATGGAAGTGATAACAGTGTATTTTTTATCAATCAACTAGTGTTGAGCGATAGAACAGTAGAGAAATTAAATCAAATCAATATTTGGTGAAACCGCCCTTTGCTTTCAAGACAGCATCAAAGCATCAGTTCTTCTAGCTACACTTGTGCTTACACACAGTATGAGGAACTGTAAGGAACTTGTCAGGAAATTGTTCCAAATATCTTGGAGAAGTAACCACAGATCTCGTGTGTAAGAGGCTTGTTCAAATCCTTCTGTCTACATGTGATCCCAGACAGACTGCATGATGTGAGATCAGGGCTCTGTGGGGCCGGACCATCACTTCCAGGACTCCTTGTTCTTCTTCACACTGAAGATATTTCTTAATGACATTAGTTGTCTGTTTGGGGTCATTGTCCTGCTGCAGAATAAATATGGAGCCAATAAGACAACTCTTTGATGGTATTTTATGATGAATAAGTATTTGCCTGTATTTCTTAGCATTGAGGACATCATTAATTCTGACCAAATCAACCCGCAACTCCATTTAATTAAATGCAGCCCCAAACTTGCAGGACCCTCCACCATGCCTCACTGTTGCCTGCAGACATGCATTATTGTACCACTCCCCAGCCTTTTGGAGAACAAATTATCATTTATTACAGCCAAATAGTTTGCATTTTTACTCATCAATCAAGAGCACCAGTTGCCATTTTTCGGCACCCCAGTTTCTTTGTTTTCGTACATAGTTCAGTAACATAGTATACTTTCCATGTACAAAATATGGCCTTTCAACCACAATTTTTCCATGAAGACCACTTCTGGCCACATTTCTCTGAACTGTAAATTGATGTAGCTGGGTTTTACTGGTTGCTGCCAGTTCTGAGCTGATGCCACTGCTGGACATCTTCCTATTTTGAAGGGAAATAGTGCAGCAGGTGAATGACATATCATGCTTAAGTTTCCTTGGTCGAACACTACATCTGCGGTCCTCAACATTGTCCATTTCTTGGTGCTTCTTCAAAAGAGGCTGAACAGCACATACTGAAACCTGAGTCTGTTTTGAAATTTTGGCTTAGGAAAGACCTTACTGATGCAGTATAACTACCCTTTGTCTTTGGCCGTGCTCAATCTTGACATGGTGTGTGACTGTGATATTAAACTGTCTTACACAGCCTCACATTTATTGCAGGGTATAGCTGCTCATCACCCAGTTTTACGCTTCCTACAGAGTTGTTTCTGTTTCAGCTAATGACTATGTTTCAACCTAGATATGAAAATGATGATCATGATCACCTATTTGGTATAATTGGTTGCTCACACATTTGACTAAAATCCTACAAAATCCTTGACTTTGCACTAGTATACCTAGAAGAATTGATGCTGTTTGGAAGACAAAGGGCGGTCACACCAAATATTAATCTGATCTATATTTCTCTTTTGTTCATTCATTTTGCAGTTTGTTAATTATTAAAAATAAACTATTAACACATCTAGCTTTGCAACCATTCTTTTCTTTGCTGCATTTTTCTACATCTGCCTAAAACTTTTGCACTGTATAAATATCTTATACCTCCCATTTACTATACAAATGGTAATTTGCTCGTATATCTTAAGCAACTGAATGAAGGAATGTAATCATTAGCGGCCTGAAATAAAATCATTATTCATTATCATTGGATACGGTTTGCATTATTAATGAATTAGCGTTATAGATTACTCTTAGGTTTTGTCTGCTTGCAGTATTCGCAGTGTTACGGCACTATGTGAAGGATGAAAACATTGGCGTAGTTTATCTTGAATTTGCAGGAACACTGCCATCTAGCAGCTGCTCGTTCTCTGTGCACCTCTAATCACAGCACAGAACTAAATCACACACATCCCATGTGAGATCGCAGCTTTCAATATTTTATAGATGTTTTACTAGAAGTTTGTGACATGTAGGAAAACAGAAGAAAGAGACTAGGAAAAGCAGTGGGAGTGTGGAGGAAAAGAGCTATGCTGCATCAGTGCAGTAATATCTGCCGGCAGCTTGACCCATTGGCAGTAACAGCAACACTGCTCACTATATACAGTGGGAAAAATAAATATTTCATACAAAGAATGGAGAGGTCCGTAATTTTTATCGTAGGTACACTCAACTGTGAGAGACAGATTCTTTTAAAAAATCCAGAAAATCAGATTGTATGATTTTTACATAATTAATTTGCATTTTATTCCATGAAATAAGTGTTTGATACAATAGAAAAACAGAACTTAATATTTGGTACAGAGACTTTTGTTTGCAATTACAAAGGTCAGATGTTTCCTGTAGTTCTTGACCAAGTTTGCATACACTGCAGCAGGGATTTTGGCCATCTCCTCCATACAGATCTTATACAGAGCTTTCAAGGATGTCACTGGGCAACATTGAGTTTTAGCTCCCTCCAAAGTTTTCTATTGGGTTCAGGTCTGGAGACTGGCGAGGCCACTCCAGGACCTTGAAATGCTTCTTATGGAGCCATTCCTTAGTTGACCTGGCTGTGCGTTTTGGGTCATTGTCATGCTGGAAGACCCAGCCAAGACCCATCTTCAGTGCTCTTACTGAAGGACGGAGGTTGATGGCCAAAATCTTGCGATACATGACCCCATCCATCCTCCCTTCAATACGGTGCAGTCGTCCTGTCCCCTTTGCAGACAAGCACTCCCAAAGTATGAAGTTTCCCCCACCATGCTTCCCGGTTGAGGTGGTGTTCTTGGGGTAGTACTCAGCCTTCTTCTTCCTCCAAACATGACAAGTAGAGTTAATACCAAAAAGTTGCCTATTGTCCTGTAGCCCAACCCATCCTTGTGTAGGTCTACAACTTTGTAAATGGTGTCCTGAGGCAGCTCTTTGGTCTTGGCCATGGTGGAGTGGTTGGACAGGTGTCTTTTATACAGGTAAAGAGTTCAAACAGGTGCAATTAATACAGGTAATACAGGTAATGAGTGCAGAGTAGGAGTGCTTCATAAAGAAAAACTAACATGTCTGTGAGAGCCAGAATTCTTGCTGGTTGGTAGGTGACCAAATACTTATTAAATGCAATACATAAATAAATAATCTGTATTAAAAGAAATAGAAATATTGCAATTTTCCCACTGGTCACTAGGGTTACTCTAGACTTATACATCTTGTTTCAGGAAATGCACTTGTACATTAGCAGAAATAGATTGGCTCCTAGTCTATCTTTTTTTATTGAATCATCTAATGAGCGAGTACAAAGGTCATTGTGAAGGGAAGGGGAGCAGGGTCAGCTGTGATATTTTCTATAGTGATTGCTGGTTCCAGTGTGATCGGAGGCGTTATCTGTCATTGAAATTGTCACTATTCCTTAGCTCAGTGTGTCTTAAACGCAGTTACTGACAGCTCAGTCTTCCGGTCTAGTGCAGGGGTGTGCTGTGCTTTCAGGGTTTTGATGGACAGCTCAGCCGTCCAATCTGAGTCTGGGAGTGATGAGCTTCCTTCAGATGTTCTCTTTTCCAAGTCATTACCCACTACTTAGCTGAGCTGTCAGCTCCAGACGTCTGCCAGATGTGACATCTGCTCAGTAGTTTGCCTTGTATTTCTGTGCAATGTTTATTGATTCTTGTTTGCACTTCTCTGTTGAGACTTGGAGCTGTAGCAGTCTGCTAGCGTCCTCTTGGAGTTTGGAGGGTGTCAGCGTGTCACACTGAGTCTACTCAAACTAAGTGTCCTCATGGTTTCATTTATCCTTACTGTCTTTAGTGTTAGTGGGTTTGACTAGCGTTCATCCTGTCCTTCCCGATGCAGGGCTTATCGCCAAGGTCACACAGGGACTAGGTATCCTGTTCGGCGATGGCTGCGGAACCTATATAAGGATGGTTGGACAGACAGGGTGACGTTAGATCAATTCAGGGGTCTCCACTTCCCTAGTATTTGGTTCCTCTTCCCTCATCCCTTTTTGTTGCACTTAGCCTGTCCTACACTGTGCGTGACAATCCGTTTGCCTAGCCCCTTTGCTCTGATCCGCTATCTTCCTGGTATTTTAACCTTGGACAGTGACTTGATTTCGCCTTTGTCTTTTCCCTTTAGTTTATTACGTTCTTTCTTGGTATCTGCCCCCAAAACGTTTGACTACCTTGCCTGCCCATGAGTAGTGACTTGCATCACAGTAATCCTCCCTCTGATGGTATGAGATGAGTAGTAACTTGCATCACAATAATCCTGCCTCTGATGGTATGAGACTGCTGAAAATCTTCTATAAAGAACAATAAGTATGAGTCTTATATAGCCCTAGAGGCCAGCGTTAAAATTGCAAGATTTCAATTTAGATTGTGAGATGAAAAGTAAAAAAATAATTACCAAAAGGTAAAAGAAATTCATTTAACATAAAAAGCAATGATTTAAATAGTAGGTAATCGTCTGATGTCACGTTCCCCTTAAAGCATTGTAAATCTTCCTAGCAAGGAAACAAAGCTGAAACGTTTTGCACTTCTATTTTTTTATCCATTGGCATTCAATTCAATGACTGACAACACAAACACCCTGGAAGTGTGCATCCAAATCCTAGCATAAAGCTTTTCCAGGCCTTCATTTAATATCTTCTTGACAATTTCCTAATCTTCACTAGTCTGATAAACACGGCTGTAATCCGGCATGGTATTATTATTGACTCTTGTGAAAGATGTCCAATTAGTAGCTGTATTCAGAAGAAACGCCGCAGCCTGTGTGTTCTCTAACTTGGTGAGGTCGGAAGAAAGCCAAACTAGCCCATTCATGAATTATGTATGCCCCATCAATTTAGTAGTCATTGATCTACTTGTTAAAATGCAGGTAGGGCTTTTCTATACTTTGAGTACACTGCCAACAGAAGGATGGAATTAACTATGCACAAATATTACATTGAATGGTAAGGAAGTAGAAATGAGCAAATATATTAGAGTGGAATTGATTTGCACTAGAATTTTCCAAAAATCTGCATTTTACAAAATGTGAATTTTCAGTAATTTGCTTCCGAGCAGATTCAGCAAAATGTCGGCCGCTGAACTGTAAAAGGCTATCAAAACGTTAGAAAATTAAAATAATCCTTATACTTACCTTATGCTTACTTAAGCAGCCCCTCACCTGGTCTTTGTTGCATCTTCAGATTGCTACATTGAAATCCATGTGCCCCTCACGCTGGGCCGGGACTTCTGGCTTTCATGAGATCCAGGAGGATTCTAAGCAAGCAACGCAAAAGGTCATGGTGTCAAGATGTCACGTCACAACATGCGCTATGTGTACCTTACATACACAGGCGCCTCCCTAAAGCCAGAAATCCCGGCCTAGTGTGAGAAGACGGGAATTTCAGAATGAGCAGTGACGATCTAAAGATGCGGTGAGGACAGGACGGTTGACGGTAAAGTGGGGCCAGAGAGGTGAACAATTTTTTTTTATATTTTTTACATCTTATGTTTATTATGTTCTGGGGTCATTTTGGTCATCCTGGATCCCAGGGAAATCAATGTGAACAGGCAAATTCAAATTTTGCCTGATCTGCGGATCTACAAAAAGGTAGTACACAAGGATGGTGTCACGACACAGCTGT
>VIAB01032226.1:11117-23422 GCA_009801035.1 Oophaga pumilio | reverse complement strand
AAACCTACAGAAAGACACAATGACCTGCAGGAGGCACCTCAACCAGAAGACATATTTTGGTTTATACTTATCAAACCAATTTATTGTATTACCAATCTGCATACAGTATATAAATACCTGTCTGTGTTCATCATCTCATGAAATACATTTACATTTGATCAGGTTAATTTTTCTGAATTTGCCTGCACCCCCGACGACCAATGTGCGAAAATTTCTCACGGGCCTAGCTAGTCAATATTATTTATAAACTTTATAAATTGACCATAAGGTATTGCCTTCTTAATAAGTTGAGGATGATGGCATTCATAATGAAAATGCATGTTTGTCCTGGTGGATTTCCTAAAACCTGACATTATTGATACTATTATTTTACCTGATGGAAGTACATATTGAAATTCAATTTTTGTGGTACTCAATTTTGATGTAAATGTCAAGTTCATTGTATTGTTTTGATGGAGTAAAAAAACACCCAAAAATGGTGTAAACCGATATGAATTACTGTTAGAAAAGGAAGCAAAATGGATATTGGGGGCAAATGCCTTGGGAGTGTCAGCGGTTTAAATGATCTTAATTAAATTTAGAATATTTTTATAAAATATCTCTCCTTCTGTACTTGTGTTTGCCTTGTTTTGCTAATGTCTATTGTACTTGTCTATACTTGCCCCTTTCACATGTAAAGCACCATGGAATAATTGGCGCTATAAGAATGTATAATAATAATAATAATAAAATAATAATATAAATCATTGCTTACTGTCTATCTTTATAATTTTTTTCTAATATAAAAGTTAGCAGAAGGATGTGAGGTTTATAATTAAATGCGATACTAATTGGTATAATTTGTTTGTGTAGTATTGTAGACACCCATCAATGTCATGCATATAGAGGACATTGTGATACTGTATGAGGCCTGTAGAAGTATAAGAGTATGCAAAACCACTATTGCCTCAGAGTTTCCATTCCCTCTTCCACTGCATGCTTGTTAAGATACTGTTGTGAATAAAAGAGGATAAATGAAATCAGTGAGTGTCACTGTTGTTTTTTTCTTTTAAAGAATGCTCTATCACAGATTGCCTTAGTAAGTAAAATTGCCTAGTCATAATAATGAAACATATACTGTAGTGCCCCAAATAAAAATAATATAGTGCACATAAACAGAAGAATATAAAAACTGTTTGTTTAGGGCTCTGTTGGTAGAGATGTTGGAGAAGAAATGTACAGGAAAGAGGAATACCATAACAAAGGTCTTTATTGAAAGCAATGCGTTTTGAAATTGATATGATTTTTTCCTCTGCATAACTCCTGTAGGGTCTAATTATCCATTTATGTATGGTATCAACCATGTTGTGCCATATCTCTCACTTGTAAGATAGAAATAGTGACTCACATGATGCTACAAACAATAATAGTGGTCCACATTGTAGTACAGAGGATAACAGTACATAAGGTATAAAGATGAGTGGATCTTTTGAAATTTGAATTCACAGGCTTTGCCGAATTCTCCCGGTGTGTTTTCTTTGTGTTCAATAAATTTGCACAAATTTCAGCATCGTAATTGTTTGAAAAACAAATGTGATGGAGAACAAAGAGAGCCCTTCTGACCATTATGGCTTGCATTCTATAGGAGAGAGAGAACGACTCCTTTGACTATAAGATCTTATACTCTGTAAGAGAGGGAGAGAGAGAGAGGACCCAGCTGACCATAAGACCTTACACTTTATAGGAGACAAAGAGAAGACCCTGGTGATAATAAACAGTTTACAATCTATAGGAGAGAGAGGATCCCTTTGGCCATAAGAGCTTACACTCTAGAGGATGGACAGAGAGAGAGAGTGAGAGAGAGGACCCTGCTGACCATGAGAGTTTACACTGTATAGAACAGTGGGATAGAGGACCCCTTTGACCATAAGAGATTACACTCTACATGAGAGAGAGGACTCTGCTGACCATAAGAGTTTACACTCTACAGGAGAGAGAGAGATAACCTAGCTGAACAAAGAGCTTATAGTCTAAAGGAGAAATAGAGGGGAACCCTTTGGCCATAAGAGCTTATATTCTACAGGAGGGAGAGCATGAAAGAGAAAGGATCCTTCTGACCATAAGAGCTTACACTCTATCAGAGAGAGAAAGCGTGAGAGGATACTTTTGGTCATAAGAGCTTATATTCTGGAGAATGGAGAGATAGAGAGTGGACCCTGCTGACCATAGCACTTACAGTCTATAGGAAAAAGACAGAGGAACCTGCTGACCATAAAAGGTTACACTCTACAGAAGAGAGGGCCTATTTAACCATAAGAACTTACACTCTACAGGAGAGAGAGTGAGAAAGGACCCTGCTGATCATAGATTATACACTACAGAAAACAGAGACTTACCCAGGGACTTTGGACATATAAAAATACTCTGGTATACAAACTGTGTTCTACAGGTACTGACCACCACTGTACAAGGTATGATAATTCACTAGATGTCCTTGCTGCAGGCATTATGAAGAGGCCCACACGGCCACACAAAAAGACATTAGCCCGCTCATTGAACCTTCATTATTGTGGGAAATTGTACTTTGCAAGTTTTTTTTTCTTGCAAACTACAAATCAAATCTCAAAGTGTTTGAATTTGCACGAAACTGCAATTTTTAGGGAATTTAATTTTATCCTCCGTAGATAAATCCACTCACCTCTAATCAGATGATAATAGTGACCCATTTAGTGCTTCACAAAGTTAGGGTACCGTCACACTCAGCGACGCTACAGCAATCCCGACAATGATGCGACCTAGCAGGGATCGTTGCTGCGTCGCTATGTGGTCGCTGGTGAGATGCCAAACAGTCAGATCTTCCCAACGACGCAGCAACGATCGGCGACCCGTAGCGACCTGTGTAACGATGTGTCGCCTATATTGTCTCGGTTTTGAGTCGCCAACGAGGTCACTGGTAAGGTGTCAAAAACACCGATGCATGCTACCCAGGGGGCCTCAACGATCAAAAAAAGTCCCAGGCCATTCCGACATGACCAGCGACCTCACAGCAGGGGCCTGGTCGCTGCTACATGTCAAACGTAGCGAGATCAGTGCTGAGGTTGCTGTTGCGTCACAAAACTTGTCACTCAGCAGCAATCTCGCTAGTAATCTCGCTTAGTGTGACGGGGGCTTTAGAGTTAATAAATCTTCACTTTGTGCCTCTGGGAGCTATATCATATATCATTATCCAGTCAGGCAGTAAAACTGACATTATTCTCAGGCAGTAAAAATGTCCCACACTAGTTTCAGTACACTACACTAATGAGTGACCCATGTACTGACCATACAGCATCTATGCTCCATACATGCCTCAGATGGTAAAAGTGGCATACTTATTGCTCCAGCAGTAATGATGCCATCCCTGTATTGTACGTAACTGCCTTAGAATTTCTATGTCTTATGGTCTTGTGCTTTGTGCCCAGGTTTAGTGAGATGCTGTCCTCTTAAAGATGACAATGAAAGCTGGACACTCCATCTGCAACATGTCTCATTTTGCCAGCACCAGGAGCTGTTTATATTGATTGAGCAGATATTCAAGTTGAAAGCCATAGTGCCCAGATAAGAAGAGGTGATCACTCCAAGGTGCATCAAGTAGCCAGTGACAAAGCAAGCATGTGGTTTCTGCTGCTGTCCATCAGATAACACAGGATGGAAGTAGCAGCATAGTTGGCCTGTGTCCACAAGGCATCATTAGTGCTGATTCAGGTTAGACTCATGCTACAGATAGATGTCAGCAAGAAAGAAAGGGAACCAATGGGCATAGCTACTGAGGCCAATAGGCAGAGAGAAAAAGATGAACAGCCTCCCAGAGTAAAAGTCAAGAATAGTGGTGAGTTAGTTGCAGTTGTTAGTGTAAAGCCTGTGATAAAACAGAGACTAGCATAGAAGTCACAGAGTACCAGACACCACCAATAGAGAAGAGATATAACTTGCCAACAAATGATGCAGCATGTTTTACCAGCAGTCATATATGTGCTGCCCCGGTGGTCATTTTCCCAGAGGCCAACGCATCGCAATAATGGATATGTGGGGGGCTACGGGCTTTCACAAAATGCCAGCGGAGCCCCCCCACACCACAGAGCAACGCAGCCATTTTAACCCGCAGCGGCGCACATCGGAACAACCCTCATCCCAGTCTGCGGCCTACAGCATCACCCCACTCTTTGCCTCCTCCAGCAGTGACCCTGGGACCCCGCTTCACTGCAGCCACCACTCCTGGTAAGCAATAAGACGCATGGATTATAAGAGGCACCACCATTTTACTTAAAAAAAAGTTTTTTTATCCTATTTTTCGATGCAAAATTTGGGGTGCATCTTATATTCCGATGCGTCTTATAATCCACAAAATATGGTATGTTGCAAAGTATCTACACGTAAGGAAATGGGAATGCAGCCACATCATACAGTATGGACGTAGGGTGTATGATTGCTAAATCTGACTTCTAAAACAGTGATTCAAAAATTAAAATGTGGCTTTTCCTTAAATTATTTTAAATTGAAAACAAACACCCCTGTACAGAAAAGGTTGTGGCAAGAAAAGCTAGGTAGGTTCACATCTCAAAAGTAAGCACTTGCAACAGACCTTTGTTTTCGGGTGACATGTACGGGTTTATTATTGGACTATTAAAAGGAAGTGTGGAAAGGAAAAAAATATTTTTACAACACGCACACTTTGTTAGGAATATGCCTTAAAATGTCTTAAATGCAAGTGCAATAAACTCGTAAATGCGTATGCATTTAATTTTTTTTTCTAAAAAAAAGATGACTTGCCTGTCTCACAAGAAAGGAAGCAAAATTTATTGTGCTACAAAAGCCTTGGTTTCAGGATTCAGGATTTTGTAGTAGCAAAATTAAAGGTATTACATTTCCCTCTTTATTTGCAGTGTGTGAAGAATAAAAATGCTAGTAATGTGCTTTTACTGTGGCATATCACAGATAAATCAATTCATAGTCACATTGAGTGACTATACACTGTACAGAACTTCCTTATTTCAAATTAATTTTTGGATTAATATTTACAGACTGGGACTAACCCTCCCATTTTCAATGTGATTTTGCACTGCAGGTATACCACAGTCACATGTAGCCCTCTTTCAATCCCTGTTTGGAATGAACTGTGTACTCTTTGCTCTTATCCCTAGTTTGTAAAATTCTAAATTAGTGCTGCTTACCTCTCCCTCAGCTTTTATAGTGGCTATATTAGTTCCACTGAATGGTTACACGAGATCATATGATGTGATAGCAGCAAGGCATTAAGTGGAAACCTGCAAGCCCTATCACTGAGTCTCCAACAGTATGTACAATGGTGCCAGGCATTTTTTATTTTCTATCCTTGACAATCAAATGTTGAATTGTACAATTTTACTTGGACCTGCAAAATTAAGAAAATTTGACTTATCCAATGCTCTTCAGGTCGATCCGGTCATCTAGAGATGTGCATATGATCGCTACCACTTAAACATGTAGTCAGGGACAGGTATACAGCTGCTAGCACCAAGACTTATTCAAGGACAGGCTTAATCAAGGCAAAAACACATATACAATTCTGTATGTTCAAAAGTATGTTGACCTCTTTTCTATTTTTTTTTTTATTTTAGGTGTCTCAGCCACAAGAAAGGACAAAAGTTGGACTATAAACAGGAGTCGTCAGATATAGTCTTCTCATCACTGACTGGATAGTTTTACAGCAGTATATCACAAATTATAAAATTTTGAAACACAACTTTGAAATGAAATAATGTATGATTAAGAGATAACATGGTAGGCATGAGAAAAATAAAGGAAAAATGAAACAAAGAGAAGAAAAACACTTTCTTTTTTATGTCGAAGAGGAATATTTGACATGGATTCAGCTATTTCATTTCTACCAGAGAAATACATATACAGTATGCAGAATATGTTTTCAGAATCTTTGGAACTTTAGTTTAGTTACATAATTGTCACACAAACTTGATGGCTTCATTGATTTAGAATTTTTATTTTTACATGTTCTTAACACATTAAACCTGTATGTGATGAACTAATGACTACTCTCATTTATTACCTTTCTGATAGATGCTATTACTACTCTGATAATCTAGACATCTTAGAATAAATATGGTTGAGAGAATCTGTACCAAATTTATTACAGAACAAAATTTTTGAATCAACATTTTAGTGCGGATTCATTATGACTGGCGTTGCATACACCAGTCTTAGTGAATGAGCTTGCTGAAGTATGTCATTAAGAGGTGGATAGCACTTGATAAATTAGGAACATCTCTTAAGTGGTGTGTGCCTCCCCCAGAAATAAATGGGAATACAGTACTAGAGGAGTAAGTTAAGGTATGTCACCAAGGTGGAGTAACTTTTAGGGAAATTGATGGGAAGGCATATTGGCATAGCTCGTCGAGACAGGCTTGTAAATACCAAAGTCATAATACCATTTTATCAGGACTAAAGTGCCGAGGTAATCGTTCCCTCTTTTCTCCTAAGTCGTAGTATGTGCAAATTTATATTGCGCAAAAATATTGCAACGTATTGAGGTGTTTTACGCCAGAATTCTGACGCAAACATCTTAAATGGAATTTGTTAACAGGTTTTTTATAGCTCTTCTGAGAGCATCATGATGTAGGAGTAGAGAACCTGATTTAAGCTATATATCAATTATTTTACTGGGTACTGAAGTTTTGATTACGTACTGCTTTATCTTATGAAGATCTACCAGTTCTCTGAATGTTGAGCTGTGAATAACCCCCAAACTACTGATTGGCAGTTTTGTGTGTGCACTCTGCATAAGCAGAAAGCTGCCAATCAATGGTGAGGATGTAGTTGGACTACCTGGCATCTGGCCCAGTAGTCCTTATTAATAATCTCCTGCTAATAAAACAGTTTTAGAAAAACTATACTATGCAGACCAGTGATACATCACTGAAAATGTCTTTACATTATGCGTCTCTAAGATTAGGTGTCAATAACCTGGTGACAGATTTACTTTTACAAAATTATTCCCTTTGATTTATCTATGCAAGTTGAGATTGAATTCTGGCTAATTTCGTTTGGCAAATCTCCCCCACTTTCACTTGTTCTGCCTATTACCATTATACATAAGGGTCAAAATTAGAATATCTTCAGTATGTTAGAGCTTTAAAATCGTTACTGCCAGTATTACACATGGAAATATGTGTGTAGGTGTCATGCCCGATGGTGGCCATGTGGATGGTGGACCCACGGGCCACAGGTCCAGATCTGTTTAGGAAAGGGTGCAGCTAAGCGGCTACCTAGTGTTCCTTGGAGTTCCTGAAGGTGGAGACAGAATGGGCTGCATGTAGTCCCCAGGTACCACTCCTAGGCAGGTGCAGGTATGGCAGCTGCCAATCCCAGTGTTTGGGTTCGCTGACATGGGGAGAAGTCACTGACTAGCTGGAACTGGAGAATGACGGACTGTACGCACAGCTTGAATATAGAAGATAGGTTGTTGTTCAGGACCCATAGGTATAAGGAACAGTTCTGCAGCTGGCCACACTAAGACCAGAAACAATGCACACTGGACTAGCAGCAGCGGGCCAGGTTTCAGGTATAGATACCGCAGATGCAGTTTCAGGAATAGTATGCCGCCAATCTGGTGACAGGAACATGGGCAAATGTGCTGATGGGAGATTTTTTTGTAGAGGTCCACAATCTGTGGAATCTTGGGATCAGCAAAATGCTGGAAGGGGCGTAGCTAAGGTGTTTTCCCGGTTTTTGCTGGAGCTCCTGATGGTAGAGACACACTGGGCTACAGGTAGCCACCAGGTACCATTCCTAGGCAGGCGCAGATTCTGCAGCTGCCGATACCAGGGGTCGGGTTCACTGACGCAGTGAGACGTGACCGAGGTCGCTGAAGGCCCTAATGCAACCTTAACATGCTAAAAACTGAAAAATACACAAAAAACACACACAAACAAAAAAAAAAAAATTAAAAGTACCCCTAGTTCGGAGACCCAGTGGTCTCATAGAGAAGTGAATAAATATCTCAAAGTCCTATACTGGTAAAAGTCATCTAAACGGGATGTAGGCAAGGTGTACAATTACATGAATAACAATTTTCTTTAGTCCTCAGTGATGTGACTAAAGTAACAGACTTAGGCAGATGTATAAATGAAAAAATAGCCCAGATAAATTATGAGTCCTACTTGTCTGAAGATTAAGGCCACTTCTTCCCAAAGTCCAAACAACCGTTATGACAGATAGAAAAATTAGGAAAGAGAATGGATGCAGATATAAATTCAACACAATAGTGATCCCATAACCATGTGGCATCAGCACCAATAATAATTCCCTCTTGTTCCCGAAAATAGGAGTACAATGATATGAATATAATGATAGGTATAGATTATCGACACGCAGCATTAATCTTGGCCAAGGGGGGACATTGAAGCCCTCAACCCTGAATCCCCTGATGAACCCTTGCATCTCTTAAGGGGGAAACACATCAGGAACAAGAGGGGACTAATGGACTGATGGCTTATAAGTACCACAATTTTGTGGGATAACTTTATATGTCTATTTGTATCTAGGACAAAAGCCAATTGTTATTCATGTAATTGTGCACCTTGGCTACATCCCGTTTAGATGACTTATAGCATTATAGGACTTTGAGATATTTCCTCACTTCCCTATGAGACCACTCTGTCTCCCCACTAGGGATACTTTGAAAATGTTTTTACTACGCATGTGTGTGATGTTTTTGTATTTTTCAGTGTTTAGTATGTCAAGGGTGCACTAGGGCCTTCAGGGCTACCAACATTGTTCAAGGGCGCCATCACATCTACAATCAGGATGCCAACCTCAGCTGACAGGTAGGGCAATTTCCTAGGCCTCTTCATGGGAGAAATTAGCCTTTTTTCATAAAGGGCTATTACACTTCTTCCATGCTGACCCATATCTTTGTATTGCACCATTTTTAAGCATAAAATTGATTTTTAATATATATCAATAAAAGTTCATTCTTAGAGGTCTATTTCTCTTTTCAAACTATACTAGACTAATGGGACACAGGATACTGGAAGAACTTTATAATAAACTATGGGAACATAGGAATAGTAATAATGTTCTAAGGACAGAGATCTGGAAACATACAGTTGCACACTACAAACCACCTAACACAAACTATAAGGGTTGCTCAAGCAGCTGCTTGTTGGGGAGGGTGCCGTATATACAAGATGCCTCCTAGCTATTGGCTGGGTGGCGAATTGCAGGTGAATATTTTAACTAAATGCCTCCCAGCTGACAGCTGGAGGCAGTTTACTATGTGTGCTCACTGCCTCTTTAAAAGAAGGAGAGCGCAAGCATGCATGTTCTAGGTGCACCTACGAACCAGAGTGTGTCATGCACAGAGGAGAGGGAGGAGGCATACGGAAATGCTACTACTGCTGGAGTAATGAGTTCCCTCATGGTGGGAGGAGGGGAAAAATGCAGAGACACTGGCAGACTCTACAGTGGGTAACATATGAGCTGATTAAGTGCTTTTGAATATTTGCTATACATTCGACATAGCGCATGAGTTATTTCCAGATTTTTTCTGTTTAATTCAATTTGATACTCCCAGATGCCAACTTCTACTGTGATGTCCTACATGGTCGTACAATATCCATTTCCAGAGTCATTTACACTAGAGTAATACACCATATGGAATACTTCATTAGGTTAAAATTATCTAAACTACATGTAAGATGTGTATATGTAGGCTTTGTGTTGTTGACTCAATTACCCCAGATAAAAATGTACATGTTAGCTTTTTCATGCTGATTTTTTTATCTTTTTTTTCTTTAAATCTTTCAACATTTTGCATTTTTTATGTAACATTTCTAATTTTTTGTCCAACAAGCACTTCAATATTTAAATTGTATGTTCAACCTTTTTTACGTTGTGTTTTATGGCCAATTGAACATGCGTTTATGTGCTGCATGTATACCAGCTTAAACCAACCTCAATCTTTGTGTTTTATTTTTTTTAGTCCTAACCCTATTCTTAAAATTAAATTTTTGGCCTATTGCCTTCTAAACAGCATAATGAACACAATCCTAAATGAAATTATCAAAGCCATTTTTTGTCCATAATAAGCAGCAATTCAACAATATAACAAGATGATTAGTGTCGCATTAAGACCTAATGACTAGGGATGAGTGAACGTGCTCGGTGATACTAGGTTATCTCTTAAGTATCACGGTGTTCGGATGTACTCGTATCTTGGGAAGTGCTCTATATGAAATTCAAATCTCCATCTCAAATTGCTTCTGCATCACTTTATTGCTGTAGCCATCTTGTTTGTGGCATTACTGTGATTAGCTGGCTGTGTGACATCATCAAGGCTTATAAAAGAACAGGTGCCACCCAACTCAGCATACTGACGCCATTGCACAGCTCTGTTACACTTTGTATTGGAGGGAGAGAGTGCTTGTCTAGGCCTGTGTATGCACTGTACAACAAATCAGAGTCTTGTAGTGTTGATACTAGTGCTGAAGCTGAGCCATCATACTAACAGCCCTTCTAAGGGCTAATCATTTGCTTTGCTGTTTGTATCACATACAATCGCATTTAGCTCAGTGAAAGAGAGAGAGTCGCAAGAGAAGTGAGAGTGACAGAATCCAGGTTGTAGACAGTGATTAGAGCTGTGTAGTTCGTTGGCAAAAATGTAGCTTTTTTGGGGGTGAGAAAATTGAATATACTTTGATCTATCAAGTATTATGTGCATTTTGTTACTTTTTTGTGTTATATATTATGCAAAAAAAATTAAAAATTCCCTGTGTTAAATTTCTTACCCACATACTATTCTGTGTTCTGGATGATTTTTTTTCATATATACACTCCAAAAAAGTGTTAAAAAATTTTGCAGGGTTAAATTTGTCACCCACACAGTATTATGTAGTCGTGGGTACATTTGCTGTGATCTATAAAACTTAAAAAGGTGTTAAAAATTATTGCAGGCTTAAATTTCTCAGCTAAACAGGTTCACGTGTTCTGTGGTATATTTCTGTGATATTTAACCCTACAAAAAAGAGTTAAAAAAATTGTCTGTATTATGTTTCTCACCCATATACTATTCCGTTGTATTGGGTAAATTTCTGTGATATTATCTAACACTACAAAACAGCATTAAAAAATAGTTGGATTAAATTTCTCACCCATGCAGTATTCCGTGATATTATCTAACACTACAAAAAAAAAATTAAACAAATTAGCTAGATTACATTTCTTATCCATACACTATTCAGTGGTCTGGGGTACATTTCCTGTGATCTATAAAACTGAAAAAAAGATTAAAAATATAGTAGGGTTACATTTCTCAGTCACACAGTATTGCGTTGTTTGGATACATTTCTGTGATCTTTAAAACAGAGAAAAAGAATTTAAAATTTTTTGTAGGGTTACATTTCTTAGCCATGCTGTATTACGTGGTCTGGGGTACATTTCTGTGATTTATAACACTCAAAAAAATGTTACAATTTTTCACTGTATTCAAATAGTCATCCATACAGTGTATCGTGCATAGTGGGTGACAAGGATGACAGAAGCACCTGAGATTCCCAAAGAAGTGACAGAAGGAATAACGACATCAGAGAAAGCTGGTGCAACTGAAGAGGTGGCATTAACCTGTGTTCCTGATCCAGTCGATATTCCGGACCCACCAAAGCCCGAACTCAGGCCACAGTCTTTACCACTGGGGTTCTTGCGGAATGCAGAAGGGTGATTCAGGATTCAAGAACTGGAGAGAGGATTCGGGGTCTAGGCTGTTCAGAAGAGACAAAAAGATGAGCCAGTATCAGGTCTGGACAAACGTTATTGAGCCCGCTAACCGTAAGGTACCGATTGTTGGTATCCTGGAGGGTGGTAGTTACTTATGACCGTCAGCAAAGAAGGGTGTCCATTGAAGAGTTTGTGACATGTTATTACATCTCACTCAACCATCGGATAGTAGAGACAGAACATTTGCCTTAAAGGCTGCAAGAACTGACAGATGGAACCAGCTTCATGTTCCTCAAAATGTAGGGTCAACATTGCTGGTATGCAGTGGGTGTGATCGCAGAAGGAAGAGAGCATGATGAACCCTGCTTTAGGAATGAACGGGCCTAAGAGAGACTCCTTGAGGTGGCTCCAGATACGGCTACTACTACAGAGTCAGGATCTCTGTCTCTACATTATTTTGCTCTCAAATTAGGTGGCAAACACTTGATGAAAGATTTTCTTTGGGAGAGTATTTTAGTAAGAAGAAGTTATCCCTTTCCACAATGTAGGTAATGACTACTGGATTGGGAAGGATCCAACTA
>VIAB01032225.1:5247-15377 GCA_009801035.1 Oophaga pumilio | reverse complement strand
TACTGAGATGTGGTCTGTGGTCCCCACCTGCAGAACCACTCCGTGTCTCTGTGGACAGGTGAGGAATATTGTGGTTTATTATTTCATTTTTGTTGCAGGAGATGGCATCAGTGGATTAGGGATTTGGTGAGTATAGTTTGATTTAGATTTAAATAAAGAGTCTGTGTCATTATTTCAAATAAAGGACTTTCTTCTGGGGGGTGTCTTATAGACGCCTCTCCATTACTAACCTGTGGGCTTGATGTCACCTTATAATAGAGAGGTGACATCAACCCTCCCAACTATTACCCCACTTGCTACCACTACAGGGCAAGAGGGAAGATTGAAGCTAAGCGCCAGATTTCTTACAGATGCGCCTTTTCTGGGGCAGCTGAGAGCTGATGTTTTAGTCAGGGAGGAAGCCAATATCCATGGCCCCTGCCTAGGCTTTTGACATCATCCTGCAGCTGTCTGCCCAGCCTTTGCTTTGTCAATTTTTTTCTGGCGTTCCCCTGTAAATTAGCCAGTAAAGGCTAAGCAAACAGCTGTGAACTGATATTAAAAGCCTGGGAACATTTATGGCTACTGGCCCCTTCCCAGAATACTATCATCAGCCCTCAGCCATCTGCTTTCCCTCTGCTGGTTATGAAAATTACCTGGGAGCCCACTCAATTTTTTGTAAAAATTAACAGTTGCTGTTTGGTTACAGCCTATGTAGGTTCATTCTGTTAACGCTCCTAATAGGCTGGTTACAGTATGTGCATGAGTGCATGTGCGTGTGCGCATGTGTGTGTGTTTACTTACCGGTTTAGTAAAGAGGGTCTCTGACTGACACCTTTTCATGTCTAAACCTAGGGCTTAGCGTCATTGACAGCTACTGACAAAAAAGCTCTTATCATATTACCCTAATGCCAATGCATCAGAATGAAAAAGGTGGTGTTGAACCAAGAAATATCCCAAAACTTTTTTTTAAACATCTTTATATAGCTCAACAAAGCCTTTATTGCTGTACAAAATTACATACAAAACCGCATAAAAAAAACGGCAAAACGCGTGTTTTTGCCGCAGCGTTTTTGATGCCAAGAAATGCAGAAGAAAGCTTGCAGAAATTTCTGCAAGAAAATATTCAATTGGTCCGATTTTGTTCCTGCAAAGTCGGATGAATGTAATGCATTTGTCATGCATCCGATTTACATCCTAAGGCCAGGGTCACACTTGCGAGTGTGATGCGAGAAACTCATGTGAGTCTCTCTCATCAGTACCCGGCACTGCCGCCGTCACTCGAACTGGAGCGTGCGGCTGCAGAGAAATATATGCAGCTGCACACTCCGGTCCCGAGTGACGGCGGCAGTGCCGAGTATTGATGTGAGAGACTCACCCGAGTTTCTTGCATTGCACACGCAATTGTGACCCCGGCCTTAGGCCGGTTTCACACGTCCTGATATTTCTGGTACAGGAAAAAAATGGTAGCGGAGATGTCAGAGACATATGCAATTAGTACAGTGTGTGTGCAGCTTACTGTACATGTATTTAATTACTAAAAGACTATTTAAATAAAAAATGGCATGGACTCCAGTGTAATTTTTGTAGCAAGCAGAGGGAAAGCCAATGGCTGGGGGTCGATGTTTATAATATGGGAAGGGGGTAATACCCATGGAGCTTCCCAGGCTATTAATATCAGCTTTAATAGCCTTTACTGGCTATTAAAATTAGGGACCCAAAAAAATGATGTAGGGTTTCTCTATAATTAATAACCAGCAAAGGCTAGGCAGACAACTGCGGGTTGATGTTAATAGCCTAGGAAGGGGCCATGGATACGGGCTAAAAACATCAGCTCTCAGCCACCCCAGAAAAAGCGCATCTATAAAATGTGCCAATTCTGGCACTGAGCCTTGCTGTTCCCACTTGCCCTGTAGCGGTGGCAAGTGGGGTGATAGTTGAGGGGGTTGATGTCACCTTTGTATTGTCAGGTGACATCTAGTTCTGAGGTTAGTAATGTAGAGGTGTCTATATGACGCCCTATTACTAACCCCATAGTCATATTGTATAAAAACACAGACACCCAGAAAAAAAGTCCTTAAATTGAAAGAATGACGCAGACACCTTTAATAAATCTTAATTAAACCACACTTACTAAATTGCCCATTCCATCAAAGCTATTGTCTTCTGCAAAAGAGATAAAATAAAAAACGACAATATTCCTCACCTTTCCACAGAGATGATAATCCATTTGTCCCACGACTGGTCTAGCTCTGCTACATCTAGATGGCAGGCTGTATGGTTGCATGATGTGACCATACAGCCTGTCATCTAGCAGAAACTCTAAGCAGCGTCTGCTATCGCTGCCCAGTGTCTCATGGTGAACTGGTAGGACCTGTCTGACATGTACTGTGAGCTGTGAGGTCTTATATAGACAGGTGTGTGCCTTTACAAATCAAGTTCTATCAGTTCAATTCAACACAGCTGGACTCCAATGAAGGAGTAGAACCATCTCAAGGAGGATCACATGGAAATGGACAGCATGTGACTTAAATATTAGTGTCTGAGCAAAGGGTCTGAATACTTAAGACCATGTGATATTTCAGTGTTTCTTTATTAATAAATTTGCAAAAATTTCTACATTTCTGTTTTTTTTCAGTCAAGATGGGGTGCAGAGTGTACATTAATGAGAAAAAATGAACTTTTTTGAATTTACCAAATGGCTACAATGAAACAAAGAGTGAAAAATATAAATGAGTCAGAATACGTTCCGTACCCACTGTACTGTATCTATTACGAATCCTATAGTTTTATGGTAAATAAACACACAGCCAGAACAAAGTCCTTTACTAGAAATAATACTAAACACACTTTTCCTTTTTTATTGAAAAATAACAAACAGTTATACTCACCTAACACCTAATTCCACTGAATCCCTCGTCTCCTGTAATAAACCAAAAATAAAAAACAACCATATCCCTCAGCTATTCGTAGTTCTATCCCACGCCGTAATCCATGTCTGGGACATTAATAGTTTTCAACCTGTACGATGCCAAAATGCGACCATCCAGGCTGAGTACCACTGGTGAATGAGCTGGTGCGAGCGCAGCCTCAATGACTAGTGGTGACGTCATTGAGGTTACTGCCGGTCACTGAGGCTGCTTTCCCAGCCGGGCTGAACTGCAGTGACCTCAGCACTGTGGGAAAAAATCACTGAGTTAACCGCTGTTCAAGCTCAGTGACTTCATAGCTGATCACCATGAGAATTTCTCTCCGTGATCTACGGTGAAGTAACTGAGCTTGAACTACACCCCTAGATGAATTCCTCGAGAGGTGTAGTTTTCAAAATGGAGTCACTTGTGGGGGTTTCTGTTTTGGCATGTCAGGAGCTCTTCAAATGTGACATGATGTCTGCAATCTATTTGAGTCAAAATGGCTCTCCAAAATTGAAATATCGTGTCTGAACCCTGCTGTGCACCAAAACAGTAGTTTACCACCATATATAGGGAATCAGTGTACTCAGAAGAAATTGCACAACAAATTGTACAGTTCATTACCAGTGATGAGTAACATGGGTAATACCCCTGGAAGCATGTCTGACACCCAGGTCACAGCTGTGAACAATGTTGTCAGAGTCTTACACCACTTTTACAGGCGCACAATAAAACATTTAAAAACGATACCAAAATGGATTTTCCTGGGAAATATGTTAAGGAGCATCCTTTCCTCCAGCACTTGGGCTAAGTTCACTCGTAGCGTTTTTGATGCGTTTTTCAACTTTACCATTGCTTTCACCCAAGACAAATGCATTCACTGTGAAATGTCATTTTAACATTTTACAACATTATTTGGTCATGTGGTGTGTGACATATCATCAGACACATCCTGTTTCATTTATGAAGGAGGGACTATGAAAATCACAAACTCTATTGCGTATGCAGTGAGTGGCAGGGCTGGCCAAAATTTGAACGCACCCCAACCACCCTTTGAACAGACGTCATGGATGACCAGATGAATGCAATGCCTGCCATGTCTCAAAGTTACACGCACCCCAATAAGCCTTTGAACCCACTTACTGGATGGCCACATTAAACCAAAGTTCCCATTAAGCGTTATTTGGTACTGCCATACTGTTTGCCTATGCATTTAATGCAAGGCCTGCCCTGCCCCAACATTACACGCACGTTACTGCCATACTGTTTGCCTATGCATTGAATGCAAGGCCTGCCCAACGTTACATGCACCCCAATAACCCTTTGAAGCCACATACTGGATAGCCACATTAAACGAAACTTCCCATTAAGTGCTATTTGGTACTGCCATATTGTTTGCCTATGCATTGAATACAAGGACTGCCCTGCCCCAACGTTACACGCACTCCAATAACCCTTTGAAGCCACGTACTGGATGGCTACATTAAACCAAACTTCCCATTAAGCATTATTTGGTACTGCCATACTGTTTCAATAGGCTTTGAATGCAAGGCCTGCACTGCCTCAACGTTAAACGCACCCCAGTAACCCTTTGAAGCCACATACTGGATGGCCACATTAAACAAAAATTCCCATTAAGTGTTATTTGGTACTGCCATACTGTTTCACTAGGCTTTGAATGCAAGGCCTGCCCTGCCCCAATGTTGCACGCACTCCAATAACCCTTTGAAGCCACATACTGGATAGCCAATTTAAACCAAACTTCCCATTAAGCGTTGTTTGGAACTGCCATACTGTTTGCCTAGGCATTGAAAGCAAGGCCTGCCCTGCCCCAACGTTAAACGCACCCCAATAACTCTTTGAAGCCACATACTGGATGGCGACATTAAATCAAACTTCCCATTAAGCATTATTTGGTACTGCCATACTGTTTGGCTAGGCTTTGAATGCAAAGCCTGCCCTGCCCCAACGTTACACGCACCCCAATAAGCCTTTGAAGCCACGTACTGGATGGCCACATTAAACCAAAGTTCCCATTAAGCTTTATTTGGTACTGCCATAATGTTTGCCTAGGCATTGAATTCAAGGCCTGCCCTGCCCAAATGTTACACGCATTCCAATAACCCTTTGAAGCCACGTAGTGGATGGCCACATTAAATTAAAGTTCCCATTAAGCTTTATTTGATACTGCCATACTGTTTGCCTAGGCATTGAATGCAAGGCCTGCCCTGCCCCAACGTTTCACACACACCAATAAGCCTTTGAACCAACATACTGGATGGCCACCTGAAAGCATTGTTCCTAGTAATTTGGTACTCCCATATTGTTTGGCTATGCAGTGAATTGTTGAGCATGAAGAACCTGTATTGGATAATGTCAGTGTTGAGGATGAAGACCCGGTAGTGAAGGATGTCAGTGTTGTGTCTGGAAAACCTGCAGTGAAGAATTTCAGTGTTGAGGCTGAAGAAACTGCAGTGGAGAATTGCAGTGTTGAGGCTAAAGAACACTTTGGAGTATTCACTGTTGAGGCTGAAGAACCTGCTGTCACAGGACAGTAATAGAAACACAGAGGACGAGGAACCTAGGCCCCTGAACTGCCCCTAAGGCTAAGGGAGGGCCTTGTCTTTCCTTAACTTGGGGGTACACTTGAAGGTAGTGAGTCCCAAGTCACCGATCTGTCCCTGTCTCCTGTTTAGCCTTGAGCTAAACCCCCAATCCCCTCCCCAGGAGATGAGACAGGGAATAAAGGGAACTACACCAAAATAACCAAAGGAAGGAAAGACAGACACCTAGGGGTTAAATCAACTAAATAACGAACACTTAGCTTTCTCTGCTGCAATGCACCGGACAGCAGAGTAAGGCACCAGATCAGGGAAACAGCAGAAGTACCACTGTGCTCAGCAAGCTCCTGACTCCAGGTTGGCTGGTCTCCAAAAGGCAGAAATATCACCAACCGTCAGCTGACGCCTCAGGTGACCTTTTAAAGCAGGGTTCCCCAACTCCAGTCCTCAAGGCCCACCAACAGATCATGTTTTCAGGATTTCCTTAGCATTGCCCAGTTGATAATCGCATCACCTGTGCAATACAAAGGAAATCCTGAAAACATGATCTGTTGGTGGGCCTTGAGGACTGGAGTTGGGGAACCCTGTTTTAAAGGATGGTGGGAGTGGTCACCACCTTCCCTTGACAAGTCAGCAGCAATGTAATTACACCAGCGGCCACCGGGGGAAAAGACTGACATTAAATCCCGATGGCCTGAAAGGAAAAAGGTTTTAATATGGAAAGCAAGATCTGCCACAGATCCAAAAGTGGATAGTGACACCTGCATTGTTAAATGTCAGTGTTGAGGCTGAAGGACCAACAGTGGAGAATTGCATTGTTGAGGCTGAAGAACATGCATTGGTGAATTGCAGTGGTGAGCCTGAACAACCTGCAGTGGACAATTGCAGTGTTGAGGCTAAAGAACCAGCAGTGGAGCATTGCAGTGTTGAGGCTGAAGAACTTTTATTGTTGCATTGCAGTGTTGAGTAAGAACACCCAGCAGTGGAGCATTGCAATGTTGAGCCCAAAGAACCAGCATTGTAGCATTGCAGTGTTGAGGAAGAACACCCAGCAGTGGAGCATTTCAGTGTTGAGCCTGAACAACCAGCAGTGGAGAATTGCAATGCTGAGGCTGAAGAACCTGCATTGGTGAATTGCAGTGGTGAGGCTGAAGACCCTGCATTGTAGTGAAGTGGGTCTCCTATACTGTTTGCCTATGCAGTGAATGTAAGGCCTACCCCAAATTTGGACGCACCCCAATACCACTTGGAAGAGAGGTCTCCTAAAAATCTGTTCCCATTACAAAGGAGCAGGTCTCCTATACTTGTAATGCCCATACAGTAAGTGTACGGCCTGAAAAACATTTTCCCCTGGGGGGTACACATCAATCTACTGTGTAAAAATGTTTGTTACGGCCATCAATAACACCCTTGCAAAACACTATAGTGGCTGTTGCATCACGGAACACGTTCACCATCGTGTTCTAGTGGTGGTGTCTGAAGAGATGTGGAGGATGTCCTCCTATAAATCTTTTCCCAATTTAAAGGAGCGGGTCTACTATTCTTGTAATGCCCATACACATACTTAAAAACATTTTCCCCTGGGGGGTACACATCAACAAATGTGCAAATATTTTATAGTATTGGCATCATAAACATCCTTGCAAACAATAATGTGGTTTCCTACACAGTTACTGCTGGGAAGGTGCAGGTTTTTAGCAGAAATATGGCGGACAAGTTGTTGGATTAAGTGATCAGGAAAAGGGGCATGGTGACAGCAGTAATGGGAACGTACAGGATTAATAACAGGGGTGCTATGGGAGGTATGAGATCCAGGATCCAGCCTACAATGATTAGTCGTTTACCCACCACCAATTAGAAGAATGCATTTGATGCCCGTCAGAAGATAGGTGTAATAGATGCGCGTCTGCAGCTTGGCATAAAAGATGCCTGTGAGAAATAGGTTGCCAAAGAAACACGTGTCCGTATAAAAGGTAAAGTGGAAGATGCTCGTGAGATGCTTCATTCTAGAAAGCAGCAGATCAGTGTTAGAGGAAAACCAAACAAACTGATGGATGCTCGTGCAAAACTAAGTTTGAAGAGGTGTGCACCAGCCGTAACTACCAACAAACCTGTGGCACAAGGTTCTTCATCTTCAACCATAAATATTACCAAGAACATCCAAATTTTACAGCTGAAAAATATTTGTTCCAGTGTAACGAACAATGTTAAAGGAGTGCCAAAACCATAGCTAACTACGAACCTGGGAAACAAAAGATTTCCTCTTTACAAGATATGGACGATGATGGTTTTGATGACGACTTGGAACTTTCCCACATTCCCACCAAGAAGATGAAGATCACAGCTGCCAGCAATGTGGAAAAAAGGCCGTGAATGTCTAGAAATTTTTTTTCTCTTGGCCAAACTTTACCTCTTACTAAAGTGGTACAGAATGATGCATACACAGCTCCCATGACTACTGAGCACGAGACTTTGCCACCTTTATTGCCCACAAAGGCTCTAACCAACGTGTCACGGACACTTGTCACAAAGGAGGCCAGTTAAGCAGTAGGGCCTACTCCAAAATAGCCTGACTTTAGCCCTTTTGAAGGCACAAAAATTACCATTACTAATTTGCATCCAAGAGTCACAGAGAAAGGTATCGTGGAGCTTTTCTGTGTATGCGGTGCCTTGAAGCGCACCTGCTTGTTGATTTCTGGAGTTGCAGAGGTTGTGTTTGTAAGAAACAAAGCAGTTTGTGCCTTAAAAAATACAACAACAGATACCTAGATGGACAACCAATGAAATGCAAACTTCCTTTGAATGGTAGTGTGATAACATTGAACCAGCCCATACTTATAAGAGTAAGTGACATTACATCAAAGAAGGAAGGTGAATCTAGAAGAAGCACAAGGTCCTCCTCCTCCAGTGTTGCTTAAAATCCTCCAGCTGAAGTTGATCCTGATGGTATCTTAAAAGCAGTCTTAAAATCCTCAGGGTCATCAGCAGTCATCCAACCACATGCATTTAAGATTCAGCTCTGATCACACCAACACAACTTGGAGACTGTAATAAGAGAAATTCAAAATTCACATATGGGCACAGAGACACCTTAAAAAAATAAAAACTTCATTTTTATTCATTGATTTTGTTTATCGCTGGTGATCATCAGCAGGTAGTTAATGTTTTAAGTAGTCTGGCATCAGATACTGTACAATTAATCCTGTTCCAATCATTGTAGTACAGTTTACCTTCGTTGTGGTGCAGTTGTGTTAGGCTAGGTTCACATTGCGTTAGTGCAGTCCGCTCAACTCATGCGTTAAACGGACTGCGCTAACGCAAGTGCCTTTTAAAGATCGCGTTATGCGATCGCGCTAGCGCTGATGCTCCATCTGTGCTAGCGGTGACGGACCCCCGAACGCTGCAGACCACGTCCGAGGGTCCGTCACAGAATGACGGCACATTGCTAACTCATGCCGATTATGACATGCGTTAGCAATGCACTACATAATAGCAGTCTATGGGTGCGCTAACGCATCCGTTACATAGGATAGTGCCGCTATGTAATGGATGCCATCAGCGCATTGCCATTAGCGCAATGTGAACCCAGCCTTATTGCATCCAGAACGTCCGTTTTCCCCTTGTTCTAGTATTGTGAGACAGCACGATTATGGTTCTACTGTCCTGTCAAGGGAGGCTAAATAAATGTTGAATATCTTGTTTACATTTATTCAATAATATGTTTCAACTTTAAAGATAATCTTTTGCTGTTTTGTACATTTAATAACTGAATTCCTACAAATGTATCTCAAGAACTGCATATTCCAGTAAAAGGGAGGGAATTACTAAGTGTCCACCTACTGTGTTCTAGACAAATAAATTTTTTATTCCTAATTAATGTTTCACACTGTAAAAATGACAACCACAACTGTTCAATCGTAGGCAATACTTATTGCCTTGGGACTGAAGCATGTTGTGATATCTGTGATCTGAAGACCCAGAAATGCTGAAGGGAAATAGATCACACTAATAGTGATATAAATACTGATATGTGTACAGAGGAATGCCAGGAGGACAAAGATTGTCATTTTCTATCAACTTCATCTGCATGTCAAAATTTTTATTTAATGCTGTTAATTTAAAAAAATTTACCAAAGCGTTGGCAGGGCACTGTGTCATGCCATGACTATCTATTTGCTCTTCCTGCACAACCCTATAATTTGTTTTAAATTGCTATTTATTTGGACTCCTCATTTGGAGGAGGGAGACAAAAGAAACAATAGGTGAACTCTGCTGAGAAAAGAAATAGCCAAAGTCTTCAGCAGAAATGAGCGGAGAGTGAGGTGGTGCTGGGGGACAGAGTAGAAAATTTAAAGTTTTTAAAAGCTGTTTAGGGTTCTGAGACAGGGAGGATATGAGAAGTAAGTTTGTTTTGCATCAGTGAGCGTGGACTTAAAGCTGTCGAGGGACTGCTTGAATGCAATAAAGTGCTTGGCAGAACGGGATCTCTTCCACCTCCGCTCAGCGACCCTGGAAGCATGTCTCAGTTCTTTGTTCAGGCTGGTCAGCCAGGGTTACCTGTTGATTGTACGAGTTTTGCTGGGCATGAGGGGACATGAGGGGGGCGGCCGAATCGAGTGCTCCTGCTATTGTGGCGTAGGCGTGGCGTCCATATTCATGGCCTTAATGAGCGGTATTA